>JAUESF010000019.1:12158903-12186867 GCA_032274765.1 Malacoctenus tetranemus | reverse complement strand
TGAGCCTACACTCACTTAGCGTACTGCGGCCCCCCCCCCCCCACAGTCTGAAGATGTAACTGCATTAAGTGGTGTCCCATTTCTAAGTCACAAGATTGCCCTTAACACTTGGTTTTGAGGGTTAAGATTGGGGTTGAGCTTGAGGGCTGTAGACACACACACAACCAGTTTTGATTTTGAAATTCTTTGTTTTAGTTATAATTGTCTTAAAATGAATGTTACTGGTTTTATTGCCTGAAAAAGCTAATTAGCTATTTCTCATTATCGATATCTTAGTTTTCATTATTTTGTGAATTCAAGCGCAAAAACTGGCAAATGAAAAACAGCAACAGGCTTGAAATATTATTTGTTACGCGACCATCTGTGTGTGCTGTTAGGTTGGTTGCAAAACGCTCAGAGGTCATCGGTCACGGTGTTACCTCGGTGACCATAGTCCCTCGGCCAATCAGGACACAGAACACAATGCGCGTTCGTACACTGTAAAAAAAGGAAAAAACGATTAAAAAAAACTGCACGAAAAAATTCAAAGGTGAGGATATTGTGAGGATTCACTGTAACAGCCTTTGGTGCTACATCCATAAGTTGCATTTGTAGGATGAGCAGCAGAACTTGAGCATGCGGAGGCTGAATCTTCTCTGCCGAGTCCAGTTCCACAAACACACATTGCACGCGCACGCACGCACGCACACTGCTGTGAGATGACATCATCTACTGCAACCAGCATTTGTTGTCTGTGATCGGTGGTCACACCGGCACCAACACCACCAGTACAAGACAAGCTACTTTTACTAGCTTTAAAGTGGAATACCCTCAAATAATATGTGGCATAAAAATTTGATTAAAAAAATATACATAACATATAATCTTGGTTAAAACATAATGTTATACAGATAGAAAAAAAAGATGTGGCAGATGACATGTCGCACAAGACAGACTCCACCCCCCCTGAACCTCAACCACCACCCCCCTCCACACAAAGTCACAGAACATATAAGTGATGTAGCCACGACTGCTCGGAGTCACAGGTGCCTTTCTGGGCATGCCGGTGACTTGCATGCGGCGCCAGCAGCCAGTGAACACCCTCAAACCCCGCCCCCTGCAGCTCCCTCCTTTCTTGTTCACACTGTGTCTGACGATTTTTCTGCATGAAACCTGAAATCTTCCCCAACAGGTCCGACAACGCGGTTTTGGAGGGGGAGCACCTCTGCAACGGGTCAGGTGCCACTGTGCCGGTGCAGGCAGCCTCGTATGTTTCATGCATGTTCGTGGGCTCTTTCTCCGTTCTCATCACGTGCGGGAACCTCCTGGTGATCGTCTCCGTCATGTACTTCAAGCAGCTCCACACGCCCACCAACTACCTCATCCTCTCCCTGGCCGTGGCCGACCTGCTGGTGGGGGTCTTCGTCCTGCCCTTCAGCGCGCTGCTGTCGGTCAGCTCCTGCTGGCCCCTGCGTGGCCTCCTCTGCAAGGTCCGCAACACCTTCGACGTCTTTCTGTGCGCCTCCTCCATCCTCAACCTGTGCTTCATATCGGTGGACAGATACTACGTGGTGTGCCACCCCCTGACGTACAGGTCCCGGATGACGGTCGCCGCCACCGCGGCGATGATCCTGGTGGCCTGGAGCGCCTCGGCCCTGCTGGGGGTCGGGATCACCGTGCGCGGCCTGGGCTCGCCGGAGACCGGCGGCGAGTGCAGGATCTTCCAGGTTCAGAACTCGGCCGTGATGGGCGCCATCTTCGCCTTCTACATCCCGGCTCTGGTCATCCTGATGATCTATCTCAAGATTTTCGCCGTGGCCCACGGGCAGGCGCGGCGCATCGGCAGCAAAGCGAAGTCTCAGGTGGTCGTCGGCAGGATGGAAAGGAAGGCGACCAAGACCCTGGCGATCGTTGTGGGCGCGTTCCTCGTCAGCTGGTCTCCTTTTTTCCTCTGCATGTCTTTCCACCCGCTCAGTCAGAGCGCCATACCGTTGCGCATGATTGAAGCCTTCAAGTGGTTCGGGTGGTCCAACTCCATGCTTAACCCCGTTGTCTACGCGTTCTTCTACAAGTGGTTCCGATCGGCCTTCAAGCTGATCGTCTCGGTGAAGATATTTCAAGGGGACCTTTCCAACTCGAAGCTTGCTTGAGTTGCATTTTTTAGAGCCTTGGTGTGTTTGTGGATATTCACGTGTTCACTTCATATATTCCAGCTGTACTCTCACATGGCTGTATCGTGTGTTATGTCACAAACTGATGTTAAATTGACCAAAAAAATAAATAAAGTGACAAAGTAATCCTGAAATGTTTCTAGAAAAACTGAATAAAATTTTCAACAACACAAAGAGAAAAACACTTTAATCCTTACACTGTGAGAAACTTGAGGAACTCCACAGGAACCTTTGATCACATGTAAAAATAGAAAAAAAAAAGGAACTTTACAGGACCGAGCTGCTGTTCTCACTTGTAGTTCATCTTCGAGCTGCTCTCTTTTGATTCAGCAGTGTCTGTACACAGGGAGGGAGCCTGTGTTGTGGGTGGAGGCTGCACTGGTGCTTCGTGGCGGGGAAACCCACACAGTGCATGTTGTTTTAGGGGTCAGGAGTTGGTTCTGTCGTGAACAACAGTCATAAATGTCAAGAGATATTTTACTAAAAACAATAATGAAATATAACTGAGTTCTTTTACATGACTTACACAAAACATCCACATTTCCATCACAGGAACGTTGAACATTTTGTAACAAATAGTTTGAAATTAGACCTTTTTTAAACAAGCGATAACTGTTATTACCACTGTATTGTCCTTTCCTGACCTGTGAGGCAAAAACAATCAAACGCAGAACAAATCAATCTTGATTCTCAGCCAGTCGCTCTCAATGAATGAATAGCTGTTCGTCACCTCACTATTTCTGCTGATCACCATTCAACAGGAATAAACAATTAGGAACTATATTATTTTTAACCTGAAACTTGTCTTTTTTTAACCATCAGACAATCTTTTGAAGTGCATTGCGTTGATTAAATGACCACTTGCAGCCATGGCAGTAACAGGTTCTCATGACAGCAGGAGGAACCAGCCTGTGAACTGTCACTTCCTTGTTTTTTTTTTGGTGGTGAGCATTCTTTGTTAATGCGGTGGAAGGGGGGGGGGATAACCATAAGAACCATATCCCAGGGCCAGGCCCAAACCAATGGTGACAGGTCGACCAGGAAGCCACAGAACCAGAGCCCACGAAGCCCACCCCAAACGACCATCCATCCACCAGACGCGACCCCGACCCCGAACCGCAGGAGGAAGCCACCGACCCAACACCTCGGACCGACGGCGTAGCCAAGGAGACATGTGACACGTGGGGCCCCCCCACCAGCCACTCCCCCATACCACCCTCTCCCCGTCGTTCCCTGCCACCACGGCCACCCCAAGCCCGCACAACCCCTGGCCCGCCCAGACCCCCAACCCAGCCAGGGTCCGAACCACCACAGCCGAAGAAGCCAAACAGGACACCGGACGGAGACCCCAGCACGATCAACCAGCTCAGTAAGAGAGAGGCCCAGATGTAAAGGGGGCCGGCAGCAGGGGGGATGGAAATGAAACCATGGCTCGCCTCATGCCTCCATCATCTTGATGCGGAGCGGCCATAGCGGGCCAGCCCCAGAACGCCCAAGGACACTCCTATTGCCTCCCCCAGGAGGTGACGCACCGAAGCCCCCCCAGCCCCCGCCGAGGCTGCAGCAAGCCCCAGACTGGGGAGCACCAGCCCAACCCACCAACCCCCAAAGGAGGAGGCCAGGGCAAGAGCCCAAGACCACCCCCACCGGCCAACGAGCACCTCTCCAAGTGCCCTCCCAGATGTTTGTGTATGTGGTGCTTTAAAATTGGGAGCAGGGTGGACTCACCGGATGGTTGCCCTCTCCCGGGGAGCCCGCCTGCCCCCAGAAGCGCAATGTAGAATGTTTTAAAACCAAGTGCTGGAGGAAGTGGGTTAAGGGCTTGTGCCCACTCCCACCCAGGGACTCAGACCCTGAATGAAACGTCCCTACCGTGGAGATCTGTGCACTGAGCGATATGTGGCAACAAAGAAAAGTCTAAGGGGTCAGTGGCTCAAAGAAATGGCAGGACGTATGGTTCAAAGTGTCAGCGGTCCCCGAGCGCGACCGTTCCCAGGCACAGCCGGCGTCGACCTTCGCGGCCAGTGGAAGGATCCCAGAGCCCGAGCCCAAACCCCCCCACCCCCCACCCCCCCTCCCCCTGAACGGTCACTTCCTGATGTTCAGTGAGAACCACCGTGTAATGACTATTTACTCCTAAAGAGATTTCAGCAAAATATTGTTCACGAGAGATAAAATCATGGCAGTGAGTGTGTCAACTGGTCAAATGTGGGCTCGTCCGGTTTGAATGCTGGTCAGTGACTTGCCTCACCCCCAGGCAGACTGGTACATGTCTCACATGCAGGTGTGACTGAAGACAGGTTTATCTGCAGCAGCACTTTCAATTTCTTATCGTTAATTTCCAGTGTAACAAACAGACAAGGCACTGACATGCTTATTTTTAAAGCTAAATACGTAAAAGTTATCCTCTGTGTCCCAAGTAATCACCATTATGTCATGTGACCACGCCTCCCACCCCCCGCACGCATGCGCCCGCCGGCCCTCCTTTGTAATTGCTATGCAAAAGTCGACACCTCAAATGTGGCTGTCACTTGGAGTCAAAACAAAGACACCGACAAGCGTGTCAATGGGCAGGCAGTCATATTAGCAGGATCTCTCTCTCTCTCTCTCTCTCTCTCCCTCCCTCTCTCTCTCTCTCTCTCTCCACAGAATCACTCTACTTCTTCTCTGCGACGTCAGACGCTTCACTGGTGATTCATGTATGGACCTGAGGCGTCCCCCCAACGCCACTGGTGACTCTGGAGACGGGCCGCCCTGCAATGGGTCCAGCTCCGACATGTCCGTCGTCAGCTCCTATTTGCTGTGCGTCTTCGTCGGCTCCTCCTCGGTGCTGACCGCGTGCGGCAACGCCCTGGTGATCGCCTCCGTCATGTACTTCAAGCAGCTCCACACGCCCACCAACTACCTCGTCCTCTCCCTGGCCGTGGCCGACCTGCTGGTGGGGGTCGTCGTGCTGCCCTTCAGCACGATGCTGTCGGTCAGCTCCTCCTGCTGGCGCCTGGCGGACTTGCTGTGCAAGCTCCGCGGCCTCTTCGACATGTCCCTGTGCACGTGCTCGATCCTCAACCTGTGCTTCATCTCCATCGATCGATACTACGTCGTGTGTCAGCCGCTGCTGTACCGAGCTCGAATGACCGCCCGCGCAGTCGCCCTGATGGTGCTGGTCAGCTGGGCGGTCCCCGTCTTCATCACCACAGCCTCCGCCGTTCCCAAGCTGAAACGGGGGCCCCCCGACGGCGCGAGGTGTCACTTCTTCCAGAGCTCAAAGTCGGCCATCATGGGAGCTGTGTCGCTGTCCTTCGTGCCAGCTCTGGTCATTTTCTCGGTGTACCTGAAGATCCTGTCGGTGGCGCTGAGGCAGGCGCGCAGCATCCAGACCAGCAAGGCGGGAGCAGCCGTCAGCAAGATGGAGCGAAAGGCCACTAAAACCCTGGCCATTGTGGTGGGCATGTACGTCCTGTGCTGGTCGCCGTACTTTCTCAGCATCTCCCTCTACCCTCTGAGGAGCGATGCCATGCCGGTCCCCATGATCGAGGCGTTCAAGTGGCTCGGGTGGTCCAACTCGATGATCAACCCCTTCGTCTACGGCTTCTTCTACAAGTGGTTCAGAACGGCCTTCAAGCTGATCACCTCAGGGAAGGTCTTTCAAGGCGACTTGTCCGACTCCAAGCTGAGCTGACTGCAGAACGTAAACGGCATCGCCCTTTTTTTTTAACTGATGTCGTTTCGAATGTTTGAAAACCACTGTCACTTTTACCTCACAGCTATCGAGGACCGTCGCTTTTTCTGAAGGAGATCGTCGCAACTTGTCAAACACTGATGAAATGAGTCGCTCTTGTTCATGTTGTGTTGTTGCACTGTTTTTGTGGCACAGCGACAAAGTGCGACCTCGTTTGGATTGGATTTTCCTCCGTATGTCAATAAACAAGACGGAAAACATTTGTGTCAAAAATGAACGGTGATTGTTTGCATCCTCGTGTCAAAAGTCCATCATTTCTTTGCCCAGATGGAGGAAATGCATAAAGTCAGAGGTGCGCAAGGAATGATGGGATGCGGGTCTATCAGTATTGAACACCAGACAGACGTCATTCGTTCCTGTCTTAAAATAAATGAATTGCATCTTATAGGTTAAATGGAGGACGTAACCTCAGACATGGCCTCCTTTTTTTCTCCCCCTCACACACACACACAGGTGTGTTCACGACTGCAGCTCAACATTAGTTCATCACTGCCGCTGCAGGCAATGATCCAGTCTGACTCAGGTCCACAACACATGTCAGTGAAGACTAAAAGTCTGTGATAAACCTGTTTTTTAGGAGTGAAGCCAGTAAATGCAGTACTGGCTTTAGAAGAACCCAACCCAGTGTAAACAGAATAATACAAATCTAGCATTTTTGTTTGTTATTTCACAGTCACAACATTAATCATTTGGCATGGACGTGTTGCCGTGGGGACCGACAAGGACCAGGACCAGGCCCACCCGCGTCCACCCCTCTGATGCCCGTTATGCAAATGAACCCAAACTGTTATAACTTGAACGCCGGCGTCATTCGGTCACATTCGGCCAGCGGCGCCGAAACAAAGAGTCCTGGTTGGAGCTGAGTTGTGTTGCTGGACGTCTCTCGGAGGCAGGAACAGCCGTTCCGGTTCACTGCCTCCGCGTTCGCGCATGGAACCCGAACCGTCTCTCAACGGGACCGACGCTCTCCTTCATGACAAACATCCGTGCAACGGCTCCGCTTGGAACGCGCCCGGTGGGGCCGTGCTCAGCTCCCTTTTGCTGTGCGTGTTCGTGAGCTCGCTGTCCGTTCTCATCACGTGCGGGAACCTCCTGGTGATCGTCTCCGTCATGTACTTCAAGCAGCTCCACACGCCCACCAACTACCTCATCCTCTCCCTGGCCGTGGCCGACCTGCTGGTGGGGGTCGTCGTGCTGCCCCTCAGCACGCTGCTGTCGGTCAGCTCCTGCTGGCCCTCCGCGGGCGTCCTCTGCCGGGTGCGGGGTGCCTTCGACGTCTTCCTGTGCACGTGCTCCATCCTCAACCTGTGCTTCATCTCCGTGGACAGGTACTACGTGCTGTGTCAGCCGCTGGCGTACCAGACCAGGATGAGCGTCCGCCTCACCGCCTTCATGATCCTGGCGAGCTGGGCCGCCCCCGCCCTGCTGGGCATCGGCATCACGGTCCGCGGGCTGAACCAGACGCTGTCTGGCGCGAGGTGCAAGATCTTCCAGAACACCAAGTCGGCCATCGCGGGGACCTTCTTCGGGTTCTACGTGCCAGCGGTGGTCATTTTGTCCCTCTATGCGAAGATCCTGACGGTGGCGCTGAGGCAGGCCCGCAGCGTCCACGCTGCGGTGAAGGGCGGGGGCGCGGTCAGCAAGGTGGAGGCGAAGGCCACCAAAACCCTGGCCATCGTCGTGGGGATCTTCCTCTCGTGCTGGGCTCCCTACTTCATTTGCATGTCTTTCTACCCGCTGAGTAGGAACTCGATCCCGGTGCCCCTGATCGAAGCCTTCAAGTGGTTCGGATGGTCCAACTCGATGCTCAACCCGTTTGTCTACGCCTTTTTCTACAAGTGGTTCCGGTCGGCTTTCAGGATGATCATCACGGGGAAGCTGTTCCAAGGGGACTTCACCAATTCGAAGCTGTTTGATATGTGACTTCAATTCGTTCACAAATAACAGACCTTCTCTACACCGCTTCATCCCTATCCAGCAATTATATCACTTCATGCCTATGTTGTTACTTTTCTGAGCGCAATCACTGTATATTTGTCCCTTATGCAACGATAAAATCTCAAATAGGGGTGCCGGTACACTGTAGGGGTACTTGAAGAGACTCACAAAAGGAAAGGTCGCGGCCCTCTGGTGTAACTCATGTCAGTTGTGATGCAAGAAACGAGAGGTTGCTGGCTGACTCAGTGCAGGCATGTTGGTTGTTATTCACACAGAGAAAAAGGAGTTTGTTGATGTCTGGACACAGGAGAGATGGATTGTGGGGGACTGCAGAGCACCTGTCTGGGTCGGTCAGTGACTAGCAAACCATACATGACTTTTACCTGACACTGATGTTTAATACCAAAGAAAATCAATTGAAAGCAAATGATTAAAATGCTCCAATTAAGTGGATTTGATATAATCAGGACATCATCAATATAGATGATCAGTACAATCATGGCTTACTTGTCTATTGCAGTTGTACAGGGAGCCTGGAGTACGTTTCAGAGAGCGTTGTGAAATGAATGGCCGGTGTAACTCCCCCCCCTCCCCCCACCCAACACCACCAGGTTGGGAAAAACACAATGTCAACAAACAATCCCAGGCCACTCCCACTGCAAATGCAAATGAGTAAAGAACAATAAATGTAAACGCGAGGCCACGCTGAGGATCACAGGGTCCAGGGATGCCCGGTGTGTGGGTGCATGTTTTGCAGGCATGATGTGAAACGCACACACACACACACACACACACACACACACACACACACACACAGGACGAGAAACGACTGAAACTCCCCTCCCCCCCTCCTCCTCCTCTCTCTTTTTCTCTCTCTCAGGGACACTGCTGCCTCACATTCTCTTCCCGGCAGCCTCGCTGATCATCTATGCATGACACCTAATTTTGATCTTCCCAGCAGGTCTGACGACGATGTCGCAATCAGACGCGTGTGCAACGACTCCAACGTAATCGGGCAAGATGCTCCCGCGCTGTACTCGTTCTGTCTATTTTTCAGCTTCCTGTCTGTTCTCGTGACGTGCGGGAACCTTCTCGTCATCATTTCCGTCATGTACTTCAAGCAGCTCCACACGCCCACCAACTACCTCATCCTCTCCCTGGCCGTGGCCGACCTGCTGGTGGGGGTCGTCGTCTTGCCCTTCAGCACGTTTCTCTCCGTCAGCTCCTGCTGGCCTCTGGCAGGCCTGCTGTGCAAGGTCCGCGGCGCTTTCGACGTGTTCCTGTGCGTCGCCTCCATTCTCAACCTGTGCTTCATCTCCGTGGACAGATACTACGTGGTTTGTCAGCCGCTGACGTATCGGACCAAAATTAACACCGGCACCAGCGCCGTCATGATCCTAGTGAGTTGGGCCACCTCCGCGCTGCTGGCGGCCGCCGTCACGGTCCTCCAGCTGAGCCAGGGCCCCCCCGGCGGCAGGTGCAGCATCTTCCAGAGCACCAAGTCGTCCGTCATGGGGGTGGTGTTCTCGTCCTACGTCCCGGCCGTGGTCATCCTGACCATCTACGTGCGGATTTTTGCGGCGGCGCTGAGGCAGGCGCGCAACCTGAGGAACGCGGCCAAGCCCGGGGCGGGCGTCAGCCGGACGGAGCTGAAGGCCACCAAGACCCTGGCCATAGTGGTCGGGATCTACCTCACGTGCTGGTCGCCGTACTTCGTCTGCATGACGGCGTTCCGTCTGGTCGACGGCGCCGTGCCGGTGCCCCTGATCGAGGCGTTCAAGTGGCTGGGGTGGTCCAACTCCATGTTCAACCCGTTTGTTTACGGCTTCTTCTACAAGTGGTTCAGGTCAGCATTCAAGCTAATCGTTTCCGGGAAGATAGTTCAGTGTGACCTTTCTAACAAGAAGCTGTTGTGATGTCGAGTTGCTGTTTGTTTTGCATTTGGTGAACAAAAACAGTTATTTTCCCCCTTTCAGGTGTTGCTTGAATCACACCTGGATGTAGATGGTGAAGGAAGTCATGTGTATAAGTTTCATTGGATGATCCCGAATAAAGAAAATGTATGCCAGCAACAAAAACCTCACAGTGTTTGTGGTGTTTGCATCATGTGCCGCGCTCTCAGTCACCGATCACAGGCAGTCTACAGAAAGGCCTTGTTCAGCACCACCTTGCAACAGGTGCTACATACAGCAGGGTGGGGGGGGGGGGGGCTGCTGTGATACTTGTCAGTTGTGCTCTCAGCACAGCATTCTGAAAGTGGTCATGTATGCTCCAACCGTTTATACAGGAAAACACTTGATTATGTGTTTCAAAATGTAGTTTATGCCACTCACATAACACTATGAGCAGAATTTAACAGGGAGAGATGCTCTTGACCAGTAACAGTGTGCATACGCACAAAATCACCAGTTTTAGTATTAGGTTGGACACTTTGTCTCGGGAAAAAAATCAAATGGCATTAAAAAGGTGACTTTTCTGGTCATCTTCGCCAAGATTCTAATGCACAAAGACGGCGGTTTTCAAAGTGTGAGGCGCGCCTCCCTTAGGGGGCGCCAGAGCACTTCAGGGGAGGCGCGGAAAAATGAAAAAAGGGCGTATTTGCCATGCAAAGGCCCTGATAAAATAATTAAAATGGGAGGAAATGTTTTTAAATGTTCATGTGTCAAATTTCATTCAGATAAAGTGTCATTTTAAAAGATGAGATGGTTCTAAAATAAAAGCAATTAGAAGGTGTTTTGTCGTGGCATTTGTTTGTGTGTGGGTTGATTATTGGAGGGGGTGTGCAGCAGGCATTGTGCTCCTTGGAGGGGGGCTCACCCTTTCATACTTTGAAAACCCCTGCACTAAGAGATGTGTGACTACATCAGAAACACATCTTAAGGAGTCAAAGCATCTTTAAAACAAAAAAAAAAGTCAAATATGGACTTCAAAACATTGTTTTTCCTCCACATTAAAGCGAACATGCAGTGCAGAGTGCTGTGTCATGCCTTCGTTTGTAGCCATGGCAACATCCGGAGAGGGAACACGTCCCCCCCTGTGGTACCTTTGATGTCACGGCCACTTCTGTACAACTTAATAATCAAATGAGCCCAGACGGGTACATCTGACCGACCGCAGCGAGTCACAGAGTCACAGTGCGGCGGCGGCGGCCGCATGGGTGTCATCACGGGGGTCACGCCGATGAACACGTAAAGGCCTGCTGTGCTGCTCTGCTGTCCTTTTTCCACGGCTTGTTTCTGGCGCTCCGATGACTCATCGATGGAACCCGACTCGTCCCTCAACGGCTCCGACGATGACGCCGAAGCGTTCTGCGACGCCTCCGAGCGAGCCGCGATCACTTCCCACCTGCTGGCTGCATTCGTCGGCGCCCTGTCGGTGCTGATCGCGTGCGGCAACGCCCTGGTGATCGTCTCCGTCATGTACTTCAAGCAGCTCCACACGCCCACCAACTACCTCATCCTCTCTCTGGCCGCGGCCGACCTGCTGGTGGGGGTCGTCGTGCTGCCCTTCAGCGCGGCGCTGTCGGTCGGCTCCTCCTGCCGGCCCCTCTCGGGCCTGCTGTGCAAGATCCGGGGGGCCTTCGACGTCTCCCTGTGCTCGTGCTCCATCCTCAACCTGTGCTTCATCTCCGCGGACAGATACTTCATCGTGTTCCGGCCTCTCGCGTACGGGACCAAGATGACCCCCCACGTCACGGGGCTCATGATCCTGGCAAGCTGGGCTCTCCCCATCCTCTTCGCGGCGATCACCTCGGTCCCCGGGCAGAACGTGGGCGCTTCGGACTCGAGGTGCAACATGTTCCAGAGCTCACAAATAGCTGTCTTCGGGGTCATTTTCACGTCGTTCATCCCGGCGATCGTCATCTTTTCGCTGTACATGAAAATCCTGACGGTGGCGCACAGACAGGCGCGCAGCATCCAGAACGCGGCGAAGCGTGGAGCCTCCGTCAGCAGGACGGAGTCGAAGGCCACGAAAACGCTGGCGATTGTGGTCGGGATCTACCTCTGCTGCTGGACCCCCTTCTTCCTCAGCGTGTCTCTCTATCCGCTGACGGGCGATTCGTCGTCGGTCCCCGTCATCGAAGCCTTCAAGTGGCTCGGCTGGTCGAACTCGATGTTCAACCCTTTCGTTTATGGGCTGTTCTACAAGTGGTTCAGGTCAGCTTTCCGGCTGATCCTGTGCGGGAAGATATTTCAGAGCGATTGCTCCAACGCGAAACTGTCTTGATTTTGCCTTACGTGTAAAATAAACCTGTCACTGTGAACGTTTTGTCGCTTTATTCCTGTTCACAACTTGTGGTGTGGTTCAAATTCAACCTCATGGCTGTCTGCTTTTTGTGCCTCTGCTTTGAAAGTGATTCACATATATATCTATTGGATGACTGCAAACGAGAATACTCCCTTTAAAAGGAAGCCATTTTTCATCAATAATGTGCATGAACCGGCTACGTCTTCACTTCCTCTCTCCGAGGGTCTTTCACACATGCCTGACGTCTTGCTTTATTAGTATGGAAGCATAGCGTTTAGTCAAATCAAAGGTCGTACCTCGGAGCACCCAGAGGAAGCATGACAGGTCTTCAGTCCAAAGTGTACAGCTTTATTGTCTTGTTTAAAACAAGATACCTCCCCCCCACACACACACACACAAACATACACACACAACATAAGGATTCCAACATTAAAAAAACCCAGCCTTGATAATGTTTGGTCAAGAAAATCAAAAGCCATTGCAGTTTGTTGCTTTGATTTGCCAGGGAGCGAAAAATAACCCCCCCCCCCGGATGGGGGGGGGGGGGGCGTCAAGGAACACAGCAAAGAGTCCGAGTTTTTGAGGAGGGTGACAAAAGTCCATCAGCTCGCATCGTCTCAACAGGTTCTGTTGCTGCTGCTTGACCGTCTTTTAGATGCGGCTTTAGGTTGGAGGTCAGTCGAACCCGATCCCGTACGACCTGGAGTCTGAGAAGTCTCCTTGATTTGGGTGCGTTTGAGCTCTGAGGCAGCCCCCCAAAGTTGAGCTGAGGCCACTGAAACCCCAACGTCTGTTTCCACCCCCTCTTTCTTTTACAACCCTGCATCACAGCTTCACATTTGAAAACATTATTGCACTTGCTGCTCCAAATTCTAACAGATGCCCCCCTGCCCCTCGGCCAAGGTCCCTGAGCAAGATAGCGAAACCCATTTTTCTGGCTTGCAGAAGGTAACTCAAGTATTGATGAACGACTCCGCTGCACCGCTGTGGCTCGCGCTTGAGGTCGCGACCTCAGAAATACGGTAAACATCTGTAAGACAAAAATGAAGGTCGGCGTCAGTTGAGCAGGCGGAGCCCCAAAAAACGACGTAGCACCACTCACTTCTGTTTCGTCGAAATGGGTTCATGAAATTCACTCCGCCCAAAGAGGAGAGGCCTCCACTCGTGCTCTGGATCAGGAAGAGAAGTTAGCATGAGTGAAGGAAATTCGGGCTCTTTTACACTGCGGAGCCAAGCTAGTGCGGAGGCAACTTACTCGCGTTTGGTCCGAGGAGCTCGTGCTTCGACCGGGTATCTTCCTGGCCAGAAGAGCACGGATCTACAGGGCACAGAGGCATTTATGGTGTTTATGCAGTGCCTTCATGTTTTAGGCCAATAAGTCAAACCAGCAAACTTTGACAAGCGCGATACAAAGCATGATGGGATAGGTCCACTGACGGGATCTGGATCAGAAGGAAAAGTGACAGAGCAACACTTTGGTCATCGATGATATTGAACGTACCTTTGAGTCCAGAAGGGTTCCAAACACTAAAATGAAGAAACCCTGCAAAAGAAATTAAAAATATAGGTTATTTCCTCCATGAGAGAAATTGTAATGTAACACCAAGTCATTGGCACTGCAGGGCAGTGAATGGCTACCCGATGTCCTCATACCTGAAGTGAATTGAAGAAGGCGAAGGCGATGTGAATGCCTCTGTTCTCTGGTGAGATCATGGTTCCCACCCCCAGTGACCAGGTCAGCCCAAAGAGAGGCGTCAGGATGGCCACGCATCGTATGATGACCACCAGCGTGTGCTTCTCGTCGGTCTGGGAGGCGTCCCCCACGCCTCGCCTCAGCATTTTGAACAACACCACGATCACGATGAGGAAGTTGATAAAAACGATGGTCAGCGCGGGTATCACCAAGGCGAGCAGGGCCATCGTCTCGGACCAGTTGAGCCAGCAGGCCAGATCCCTCCTGATGTAGCCGCCGCCTGGCGCCGTGACGGCAACGGTGATGACAGCGATGAGCAGGGGGCAGATGTAGCCCAGAGTGACGCCGATGCCCACCATCGCGGACTTGGACATGTGGGAGAAGACCATGACGGTGCGGTAGAGGAGCAGGAGGGCCGACACGAGCATCCAAAAGAAGACGGCGAGGTAGAAGAAGTGCATGAAGAAGGTGGCGGTGCTGCACGGGTTCACCGGAACGGTGAAGTCGTCCACCGGGTCCTCGACGGGGTTGTCCGCGATGGCGGCGCCGATAATGAAGCAGATGTTGGCGATCAACAGGGACAGGGCGGTGTTGACGATGGACACGTGGCGCATGAAGGCCGTGCTGTTCCTGGTGATGTCCTTCCACACGTAGCCTTCGATGGCCAGGCAGATCACCAGGCTCGCCATGGAGATGCCCACGCCGGCGTACGTGATGGCGTCCAGAATCTGCCGGATGGACTCGGGGATGCTGGTCGCCATCAGAATGGAGAAGGACGTGAGGTGTGTGCATGTGCAGGTCACCGTGTTGTTTATGTCGGAGACGAACGCGCAACCCTGCCGATCCCACGCGCCCAACGAGTCAAAAAGCGTGAAATTCCAGAAGACGCACTGCGTGTCGGCCACCAGGGAACTGTTGAGCTTCTTGTAGCTCAAGGTGACGTTCGGAACCGAGTCGCTCACTCTGATCAACACCACGGCGGCGTTGATGGCGTTCGCGTCGGTCGTGTCGGTGGCGTTCGCGTCGGTGGCGTTCTCTGTCCCGTTGCTGGGGGCGAAGGAGGCGTTCCTCGTTGGCATGACGACGTTGAGCGTGGGCATGGCGATGGTGGTGATGTTGACGTCGGCGACGGCGCTTTGGGGGATCGTCAGGACGACGGTGGAGTTCAGGTCCGCCCGGAAGGAGCCGTTGAACGTCGTGCGGTTGAACGCGATCCGCGGGGTGGTGACCGCGAACAGGCCGTCCGCCCGCTCGGCGAGGGTCTCCAGCGAGCCCAGCAGGTCCGAGCTCGTGTTGCGCGTCCCGTTGGCGTTCAGGAAATCCCAGGCCACGCTCGAGTCGTTCCCGATGATCACGTCGACCGTCTCCAGCAGGTTCTGTCACAGAGGGGGGGTAGAGGTTTTTTGTGAGGCGACGGCTTTCACGATTTCGGTCGCCCCGCGACCGTCCGGCTCACCTGAGTGACGTTCTCGGTGATGACGGCGCCGGCCGAGGCCACGGTGTTGAGGATCTGAACGAGAGCGTCGATCGTCGCCGGCGAATTGCTGATCTCTTCCGTGGTGTCCTGGACGGCGTTGTTGAGCGTCTCCGCGAAGACGGGCACCTCCTCCTCGGACAGATCCTTGACGGACGACGCAGAAAAGAAGAGCGCAGGAAGAGAGAAAGATGACACCATAATGGCTTTGATCTAGTCCCGCCCCTAGTCCTGAACCAGTTTCCGTCCAACAAGGATCAAGTGGGGCCCACCGACCTGAGAGGCAATGAGCAACTCGCTGACGACGGTCAAAATGCAGGTGTCCTCCACGACCTCCCACTGCGTCCCCCGGCACTCTGCCGTCCTGTTCCCCTGCTCCCCCGGACTGCACCGAACGCTCGACGTGTCACCTGGCCGTCCTTGCCCAAAGATGTCATCGCTGCATTCGACGTCTTGAGAGTAGGAAGGGGAAAAAAAGACTTTAGCAAAGCAAAGGAGCAGTGAGATATAGGCTTTGTAATATTGGGCCCTTACTTGCTCTGAAAATGGTCACTGTTGTTGTCTCACTGAATTCTGGAAAGTCCACAACCGCACATGTGAAAGTCCTCGTCACTTCGGATTGGTTGCAGTTATTAATCAGGAAGCTGCTCCTGATGCAGCCGGCTTCAACCGTAGGGGCTGTGAACAACATTTCCCCCTTTGGGATTAATGAAGTATCTCTAACTCCAATTCTACCCGAACCCGACGTCCCAACAGTTCGACGGTCCTCCACCGCCTCATATTTACCGGACTGCAAAACGCTCACGCCCTCCGACCACCTGATCTCGTAGGGGGTCTGCACGCAGCACTCCAGCGGCTGTTGCAGCTCGACGTCGCATTGAACGGTGACGCTCCGCTGCAGTCGCACGACGGGGGCCGGGGTGACGACGCTGGCCGGGACGTCTCCTCTCTGGAGGTAATCCAGTGTACTGCTACTCAGGGTGCATTCGTAAGTTCCTGCGATCAAGAGAAAGAGCGGGGGTTTCCACACACGGCAGTGGTCCCAAAATGCATCGCACTGGTCAAGTTCTGCCCCTGACCTGACGGCAAGAGCGGTTCAGAGCTGTCGAGGGAAATAAAAAAAAGTGGCTTCGACCCACCGGTGTCGGAGGAAATGATGCTTTTCACCGTCAGGAAAGACCGATCGCCCGACAGGACGATCGGCCTTCTCTCTCCCGTCACCCTCAAACCGTTGAATTTCCACTCTGCGCCTGTGATGGCGCCCACGTCGATTTCGGGGGGGCCGCACGTCAGCTGCATGCTGCGACCAGTGAACGTGGGCTCGGGCGGTTTGATCTGAACGGGGCCTTCGAAACAGAAGGAGGTTGGGAAATCAGCTCGACCGGAAGGTCGCGACGGAGGCGCGCGCACCCCTTCCGTTTCCCGCGCGCACTCACTTTGGTACTGTGCAACGACGGAGCCGATGATGGGGGCGATGTCTTCCAGTCTGGTTGCCAGGTCTCCATTTGCTCTTTGAAGTTCGTCGCTGACTAATCCAGTGGTGGTGAGGGTAAAGTCGGTAATGACGCTCCCAGGTCTGCAAGTATGACAACAAAAATCAGTTTTCCTTTCTTTGTTTTCGACCTTTTTCTCTCCTCTCGTTCTCGAAAGGTTACCTGAATCCTGTCACAAAAGCGTCCTGGAAGCCGGTGATACCTCCATACCCGGCCCTTAACTGTGGAGGAGATAAGGCTGATGGCATCAACCGTCGGGGGATGTTGAAGGTTTTGATGTGGGTGATGAATTTCACTCACCACCTCGTTGATGTCCGATTCCAGTTCTATGTATCGAGGGCTGTCCTCGTCTCTCAAATCTTCAGTAAAGGTGAGATCCAGCGTGACCGACAGAGTCACTCTCCTGACTGCAGAGGTGAGAAACAGGGTGAAACCCCGGAGTGCTGCTGGTGTAAAGATGCTTGTTGTGGCAGTGAAGCGATACCTTCAGGTGGAGCAGTGCTGGGGGGGGCCTTGGTGGTCGTGCTCGGAGGGGTCGGAGGAGGGGGTGGAGGTGTTGGTGAGGGACCTGGGGTCGTTCGGGGACTTGTGGCTGAAGACAAGACAAGGCATCGTTGCAAAGGGGGGGGGGATAAATGGGGTGTTTCTGTAGTGTTTATAGCGGTCGCGCTCACGGTCGTAACGCCTGAACCGGAAAGAAAACCTGTACTGACAGATCTGAAATTTGCTTTAAAAGGGATAGTTTCATGATGTGGTGACAAAGGAATGTATTCAAACAGCATGTCACCTTAGTGAGAGTCAATGTGCGAGAAGAAGAAGAAGAAGAAGAAGAAGAAGAAGGGGGGGGTATGTCTTGAACTGAGCACTGGCACCGAACGAGAAGGTAGAATAAATAAATGTATAAAATAAATGGGGAAGCTTTGTGAAACCCAGAGTGCTGCTGGTTTAAAGATGCTTGTGTGGCAGTGAAGCAATACCTTCAGGTGGACCAGTGCTGGGGGGGGCCTTGGTGGTCGTGGTCGGAGGGGTCGGAGGAGGGGGCGGAAGTGTTGGCGAGGGACTTGGGGTCATTCGGGGACTTGTGGCTGAACACAAGACAAGGCATCATTGCAAAGGGGGCGGGGGGGGGTCGTGTTCGTAATCAAAGACACATGAATCAGTCTGGAGTCAATCTAGCATCGTGACTCCATTGTCAAAGAGTCAGGCTGCAACATCAGCCTGCCCCAAGAAAGACAGCGGGCCTCTCGACGGCACAGTTCGATTCAGAAAGCAGGGTTGTTTGTTTGTGTCGTCCAACCCTGACCAGTGTCAGCAAAACCCAAAACCTCCTCAAGCGACAATGGGTAACAAAATATGTCCACACATATGTGTGTGCATGTGTCCAACAATGGGAAATGCACGAGTGACCCTTGAACAACTACAGATGACTGTTTCAGTTCAAATTCAGATGTAATCCATGAATTCAACCTTCCAGAGAAAGAATAGAAGCACTGACTTGGTGCAGCTGATGTTGTTGGCGTTGCTGTTGTGCTCTTTTGGGGTGAAGACGCAGATGTGACATCTGGAAAAGAAACAAAACCAGTGATGGTGAAGCTGTCCGCCTGCAGTCTAGACCTGCTCGCAAGTGTTGGCCGAAATAGAAGCACGTACTTGTAACAGTGGCTGGTGCTGTTTCTGTAGTGTTCATCGCGGTTGGACTCACAGTCGGACTCATGGTCGGACTCATGGTCGGACTCACGGTCGTACTCATGGTCGTATTCAAGGTCATACTCGTGGTCATACTCATGGTCGGACTCATGGTCGTACTCGTGGTCGTACTCATGGTCGGACTCATGGTCGTACTCATGGTCGGACTCATGGTCGTACTCGTGGCCGTTCTCGTGGTCGTACTCATGGTCGGACTCATGGTCGTACTCGTGGTCGTACTCGTGGTCGTACTCATGGTCGGACTCACAGTCGTGCTCATGTTCGTAACATCTGAAACAGAAAGAAAACCTGTACTGACAAATCTTTGGAAACAAAAGGGAAAAGCAACTGATTTCTTTGAAGCTGATCTAAAAAAAAAAGATTAAATTAGCTTCAAAAGGGAAATTTTGATGATATGGTGACAAAGGAATGTATTCAAACAGCATGTCACCTTAGTGAGAGTCAATGTGCAAGAAGAAGAAGAAGAAGAAGAAGAAGAAGAAGAAGAAGAAGAAGAAGAAGAAGAAGAAGAAGAAGAAGAAAGAAGTCAATCGTTACTTGTTACAGCCGGTGTTGTTGTGGCTGCTGTTGTACCTGGAAAAAATACAAAGCAATTCAGAAGAAGCCTTGATGTGTGCGACGCATCATTGGGTTGTTAAGAGTTCAGCTCTTACTTGAAATGACTGTGGTTTGCTCGGTGATGACAGTTGTGTTAACGACGGTTGTTGCGCCTGAAAAACACAAATGACATCATGTTGCCTTGACCAACAGAGTCGGACCACTTTGTTGAACAGATGTCGCACATGTGTGACTAACGTGTGTCGCCGTGTAGTTTCCATGGTTACTTCCGGCTCTTACCTGATGTTGGAGGTGCTGGCGTCGAGCGGCACGGTGTGAAGTCTGCAGGGATGAAAACAAAAAGAGCTGCTGAACAAATGGAAATGAACCGACTCAACCTGAACTGTGAACAAAGAGCCCCCCCCCTCCCCCCTCCCTCCCCCCATTACCATTAACCCCCACTTTAACACAACTCACTGTGTTGATCCACGAAGCGGCAGAACGGTCCGTGAGGAGGAATCCCGACGATGCACCCACACGTGTCGTTGGTGATGGCGTCGCAGCTTCCGTACGTCACACACTCCTCGCAGGACCACCGATACCGATCCTCACATGTGCACTGGAAACCATAATCAGCCTCAGCGCACACTAGAAACAAAGACAACAGAAAACAAACAGGAAGTAAATCTCTCTCTTTAGAAGTCTTCATTACCCCAACACCTGTTTGTCTTCCAGTGCCCGTTCACACCGGTTCAGTCCAGGGACTAAGATGGGATTACAATGTCGCACCCATTTCCCACCTTGTTTGGCGCCCTTTCACACTTTGCTTGTAAAGAGGACCAAACCAACTGGATCCCATCATGCACTTGCAAAAACCTTGTTGTTCCAGGAATGTTGCAACAACAAACGAGGAGGAGGAGGACGAACAGGAAGTCAGTTCTCCAGTTCTCACCTGTGGAAATGTTGATTGCAGAAACTCGTATTTGTTGGAAAAAGAAGGGGAAAGGGACGCTTCGGAGCAACGCCCTCACTTCGTCCACCACCCCTTCGTCCGTGACGTTCAGCTGGACGAGAACCCGGTACTCCTGGAGGACCGGGGCCGCTGGGGGGCCTGGAAAAAGAAATGGGACGGTTGCAAGACTGTGCTGCGGGAGGGGGGGGGGGCGCTCCCTGTTCGGCGTGGGCTTTCTCTTAATCTTACTTGTCGGTTGAACCGTTGTAGTCTCGCAGTCTGTAAAGTCTGCGATGGGGAGGGAGAGAAGAGCAGTGAGTGGAGGAACACAAACAAGACCGTCTTGTTCTGAATTCACCAGCAGATGGTGCCATCTTCAAATCTCTCATGGGGAGGAAGAGACGCCAACAGTTGTGGTGTCACAAAACCTGCAACCCAGTTAGAAGCTGTTTCACACGTGAACTCACTGTGCTGGTCCACCGAGCGGCAGAACGGTCCGTCTGGAGGGACCCTGCCAATGCACCCACACGTGTTGTTGCTGATGTCGTCACAGCTCCCGTACGTGAGGCACTCCTGGCAGGACCACCGATACTCATCCTCACACATACACTGGAGACTATCGTCGCTGCTTGAAGCACAGACTGGTTGGAAAACAAGACAATTTGTAAAGATATCAAATATGTGTAATAAGTGTAGAAACAGTCCAGTTTCATATTTGATTTGACCTCCCAGTAGGGATGGGGGCCGATATTGGCATTAAAAAGTGAAAATATCGGTATTCGTTTTTGGACATACGAAATCTCACGAGATTACATCACGGAACGATGAAATCTCGCGAGATCTTGTTCAATTAGCAGTGGCTGAAATGGTGAAAAAATCTTCCTCTCACTCAGTTGGACCAAGTGATTTTAGCGATTGTGTCAACAAATGTATGGCCACTAGCCAGTTACATGCACTGCTCAATTAGAGCAGGTTGCTTTTACCTTACAGTTGTCATGTTGTCAATCTGCCCTATGTCGCGGGCATTTATAATAATTACCTTTGGGAGAATGTGATCTAAGATACTGATAGAGACAAAATAAATATGGCACTTTTTCATAGCCTAACCGGAATTGAAGTTGTTGTCATATTGTGCACAGATTAAAGTGTGTGTGATGTTTAGTCACTTCCAAGACAAGGAGATATGTCATGTTAGTATGATGCAATTTGTCTTATATATTTACTGGGAGGTAGGGGGGCGATATCGGTTATCGGGAATCAAGAGTTGAATAATATCAGGACATCAGATATGAGTAAAAATGCCAATATCGAACATCCCTACATCCCAGACATTACTAAGTACCTAAGAACTGCGATTTCTTGTACCAATTCTCAAATTTTAAGCTTGGAACTGTTTTCTTTAGTTCCTTTTGAGACTTTTTTAGAATGTTCCTTACAGAGAGTCTATGGCTGGGTCATGGCAGTGACGCCGTGACACAAGAACTTATCAATCGGCACTGTGTGCTCGAGTCTAATGACCCCGGTATCAATTCGGTTGAGGGAGATGATCTAAATTTGAGATCTTCTTAAAAGACCTGACAAAAACCAACAAACGTGCAGCTCGTTCAAAGGGAAATAAAAGTCTAATATCTACTCAAGGAACAACAATGTCCTGTTGCATCTTGGGAGTTCCAATACTGGAACGATTCCTCGCAGGTGGGCAAAGTTTAGACTCAGATCGAGGCTCCTCTATGGAGGAAACAAACTGAAAAAAAAACCATCACTGCCGGAATTTCCTTCTCTCAGGGGAACACCCCGCCCTTTAAACTCTCGTGTTTGCTTATGAAACAGGACCAAAGGGACGTGGCCTTGTTCCAAGGAACAATGGCTGATCGCAGCGTGCGATTTGCTGCTGGATACCTTGACAAAAAACGACAGACACAGGTCCCCCCCACTTGCGCGATCAGTAAGATTAGTTTCCAAAGTCAACATGAGGAAACGCTGAAACCCGTCACGCAAAAAGTCAAGCTTGGAAAATAAGAGGGGTGACGATGTCTCAGTCTGAGCTGATGGAGCCTGCAGATACGTGACTTTTCCTTCAGGTTTCACTTCCTCAAAGTGAAAACAGGAGCGTGACGGAGGAACACGAGGAGAGCATCGAGTTGCTTCTCTCAGAGACTTTGTTTCTTTGCAGTCGTCACATGTTAAATATTGAACAAGCTGCACGTTACCAAGAGCCCGTCACCTGAGAACATACCCTGACCCTCCCTACCACCACCACCATTGCTGTCTTCCACGCGGGCTCATTGGAAAGTTGGAGTATTGAGTAGGGCCCGGTTGTTTTGTTTTGATGTGAAGTCCTGCTCTTACCTGTGGTCAGGTCGATGGACGTGGTTGTAACGGAGTCGCTCAGGACCACCGGGAACGGAGCGGAACTCAGGAAGCTCCTGACATAGCTCGCTACGATCGGGTCAGTCACCCACAGCTGCACATCCAGGTCGTAGTGAACCAGAGGGGGCAGCTCTGAAAACACAAAAACACATTATGAAGCTGCACGTATAAAAGTCGAACGGAATGGACTATATATTCTATTCCTATTTCCTGGAGGGTGGGCGCTCCTTGTCCTGAAAGGCAGCATTCCTGCGGGATTTGAACATGTCACGACTTCAACAGAAACGAATGCAATGAAGGTTCATTCTCGCTTATTAGATTCGGGTGCGACGCATTGGAAAACATGCTGCACTGCGGCCCTCCAGGACCGGGAGTCGCCCACTTCTGATCTATCAGCTTCTTGCTCAAACCCCTTTGGGTTCACCTGCCTAAAATTGCAAACTTGTACGCATCAGTCGTGTCTCTATTACCACTGATGGGGAGGCAGAACGGGCCGTCCGGTGGAAAGCCGTTGATGCACTGGCACGGACCACCGGGCGCGCCGTCACATGCACCGTGGGCCACACAGACGGCGTGTGGGAACGCAAACTGCTCCGAACACGCACACCGGGGGAGCTCAGCACCCAAGTCGCAGCCTGCGCAATGAAGAGAGTCCCATCAGCCCAATAGCTCGGCAGATGTTTTCGCTGTTGGGGGCGGGGGGGTTGGTGGGGTGGGGTTGTGGGGGGGGGGTACCACCACTCACTTGTCGTTTGGGTAATCTGAGAGATGACCGTGTCATTTTCCAAAAGGACGGGAAATTGTGTGGCGTTCAGGAAAGTCTGGATTCGGTCCAGCGACTCTGCCGAGGACGCCAACACGGCAACGTCGATGGAGAAGTTCCACCTCTTTGACTCGGCTACAAAGACGGAAATATGGGTTCATAAAAGGTCACGTTTTCCACTCTGATTCAACACTTTTTTTCATTGAACTTGGGAAATACACTTGATTTGACTGTCAGTTAGGTGTAGTTCAGATGATTAAAAGACACAGGAGCACTCCGGTGTGTGAGCAAAGTGTGACCTCTTGTGGCCAACATGAGATTAAACAACCTCCCAGCTGATCACCTGTGTGCATGTTCCACATGAACATGAAGCAACAACAAGTGTATTTACCAAGCTCCTATCTTTCTTTGCTAATGTTCAACCAACCGTTCCTCTTCTGCAAAGTGTGAGGCACCACCCGTCCCTCGTCGGGATCCTAAAGCACACAAAGGGCAGGCAGTTGGGGGATGAGGTATCGTTTCTAAAAAGGACAGCGAACGCGCCTCGGCCCGCTCGAAACCCACCAGTGCGAAGCTGCCGGAGGCTTCGTCAAACGTCACCCATTCGGAGACGAAGAGCATCATGAGAACAGCAAGGGTGACGCAGGCGCTCCTGAGCTTTGCCATTCCTGGAAGAGGAAGGTAAACGAAAGGGGAGGTTTTTATCGTTTGATCGACCTTAAACGAGGAGTTTTCACATTAAAATCAACACAGTTTTGCTTAAAAATTTGACAAGTGTCCTTTTGTAAGAGGAGGAAAATCAGCATCTGCGTGACGAACTTGAAATTCAAGCAACTTCGATTTTTTTCCTGTTCAAAAGTTGGAACCTTTCTCCAGTTTCATTCAGCAGACGCTTCTGTCCAAAGTGAGCAACAATCCAGACGTTGGGAAAAAGCTTCAGTCAGTACGACAACGCGCTAAAATTTTTTTGATTTTGTTTACCTTTTTTTTTTAACGACAGCGATTAAAACTAACAATCCAAATTCTATGAACTACAACATTTATACATTTTTTTAATCCACATTTTCAGTGCGGTCAGTGCTAAATATTAGATCCTTATAGTCCTTCTTTCCTGCCGACGAGGAGGAGAAGAGTCAAACATTAAGCACCAAAATGTTCCCTGAACAGGTGAGTCTTCAGATGTCTATTAAAGACATGGCGTTGGGTAGCTCAGTCCGCTATTTAGTATCCAAAGCATTTGGATTGGACTAGGTTGGTGATCTAGCTCCAAATTAGCTTAATTTAGCCAGATTACACTTTGTTGCGTGCAAGTCTGCAAGAGCGACTCATTTCAGCACTGAAACCTGACATCTGGTCCGGCGTGGGGCCTCGGACTGACGCCACCTTTAGCTTTAGCTCCCATGCGTTTCACTCCATGCATCGTGCAAACTCAATAAGAGACTTTCAGATATCATTTCAAAATAAATGCACTGAACATCCAGCACCAGCAGTGCATACAACAGATCCTTCTGCCAGTATCAGCCCGTTCAAAACAGGTAGAGCTACTTGGACTGATCTGTATATTCTGGAGTAGTGCGTGTCCTATATACATGAAGCACGTCACCGCACACGCACGCTGCCCTACATACATGAAGCATGTCAACACGCAGCATTGCTGCACTAGAATGTAAACCTTTTTTTTTCTTCGAGCCACTCAAACAGCACCAGTGAGAGCGCAGTCTTATCTCGAAGGACGGATCGCGGCATCTCCTGCGTGCGCGTGACGAATCGTCAGGAACTTTTACCACCCGAAGGGAAGAATTCCCATCACTGGTCGCACTGGGACGTTGGGTTTTCCTGACGTGACCCACCTTCAGTGGTTTATCCTCTTCAACTGGAAACTGGCTACATGTCAGTTGACGAGAGGCCGCTTTCGCCACAGAACAGAGCACATCTGAAAAAAAAAAAAAAGCAGCAATCGCGTTTATGAACTTGTGGAGAACATGGAGGTGAAGGTTCTGCTGCGGGATGTTTAGTTTTATAGATAAGGTCAAAATGACCAATTGATATCAAGCTCAGAAGTGTTTCCGCGTGACTGTGCTTAATTTGACAGCAGGCCTGACAAGGGCAAGTTGACGCTGATTATTCGCTGTCAATCACCCAGCCCAAAAAAAATGTTCCATTAGCATCTGCAAGCTAATGCCGCAGAGTAGTGAACAAAGAGCTTCAGCTCAGACACCGACAGGCAGAAATGATGTCAGGATTTCGGGTATGTTCTCACAGCTTGCGGGGAAAAAGTACACGAAAGATGAACAAAGTCACCACGTGTTTTGTTTCTGGAACCAAAATCAGGATCCAAAGAGGCCCCAAAGGCCTGGACACCATGCTAGTCAGTGGGACTAAATGAGGAGCTTATGACAGAGTCTGATCAGTCTCGCAAGAATTCAGGCATGGGGAAGTCAGCGTTGCATAACGCTCACCACCGTCGTTCCAGTGACACAAGTAAAATAACACGGTAGAGTTAGTGTAAGCAGCCAAGTAATTGTCATTGTGCAACTCGTAAAACACTGCTGATTTAAGAATTGGCAAAAACAAACAGCACTGTCACGTTATCCCCCATGCTTACCTTTGTATTTGTCAGCAGTCGTCAGCGGTGAAATACGACTCACATGGTGGTTCTGCTTTTCACTCGCAACTAAGCTCTGGAGCCGTCTCCAGCACAGGTCTCGCTGACAGCCAGCTCATCATCGTTGAACCCTCCGAAATTGAATTCAATACAAGTTGTTGGGTGCAGCACCGCGAAACCGTCACTACCAAAGCCTCTTCATCCGCATTCATGTTTACAAGGTGTTTGTCGTCCCCTTTGGTAGCAACAATCTATCTTTACAACCCCAAACAATGCAGAGTAATTTGAACCATGGGGGAGCAATCGCGTCAGCCTGACTGGGCTTTTTGTGCTCATGGTTACTAAACCGAGGCCCTTTTAGTCCTGGAAGTTTTCGGGGTTTAAGTTACGTGACATTTACTATTTACAGTATGTTCTACTAATCCAGCCATCTACCCTGACCTCTTTATATTTTTACCTGCTCTTACTAGGTTGTTATAACCAAAAACTCCTCTCAAAAAACTCCATTTTACAAATTTAGTCACCACAATCTACTTTAGGCATTAGAACTTTAGGCATTAGACACAATCAAATACCTTCTCAGTGACATATTTAATACATTATCAATTAATATCCCACTTTTCCACTTTAGCCTTTTTTTTCCCAGCAGCACTACTACTATTTCACGCTTCTCCGTTGTGTTTCTTTTTCACTGGAGCGATTCATCTTGGACCCCACAGGCAGCAGGCGACACTTTAACCTAATCGATGATTCAAAAGTCGTCAAGATGACCTTGGTTTTGTCGAACGGTGCAGCCAAACGCCAGTAGTAGCACTTTCTCCAGTGTCCCGCCCTAAGGCTACCAAGACGTGTTCAGACACCTGTTTAAGCCAGCACGCTGTGGGTCCTTCCCGCGGGGACGCTCTGATAAGACAGAGCGCGAAAACCAGTGTGTGTCCTCGTGAGGTGAAGAAGCGACAGAAGCGTCAAAGAAAAAGAGAGGAAAGAAGAAGAAGAAGAAAAAAATAGGTCTGCTGGGTAGACGCCGAAGCTTACCTTGCCCTCCATTCTCTCCCCCCCGCCCGGTGTCCAGGCACCATGTGGCACCGCTGGGACCCAGCAGACTGTCTGAGTGTCAGACCTGAGCGCTCAGCTATGGGAAACATGCGGTGTGAAAACTCCCTGAAACGCAAGTGGGCTGAGAGTAACAGAACAGGTTTAATTATTTCCTTGTTTGATTTTTTTCTTTCACCTCTCTCTCTCCCTCCTGCCCTTTGTCTATTGTGCAGAGAAGTGAAGCCAAGAATGAGTACGTGGAACAAACAGAACCTCGGCATGACTGTGAACTGTTTAGTCCATGCTCTTTATTTGTTTGTTTGTAGTTTTTTTATACAAGTTTGGTTGCGTCTACAAGAAAACACAACAGGCTTTCTTCAGTGCTTTATCTCTCCCTAGAGAAGGAAGCTCCCACTGCTGCATGAGCGACGTCTCGGCTTGACAGTGGGAAGGTCAGCGGTTCAAAGGTCGGGAATACGACTTTGAACTCTTTGGCCCCTCGTGCCGGGCCACCTCTCGTCAGGGAGCGTCACTCAAGCGAAGCGAAAAAATGCCGGCCGGGTAGGTCGGTCTGCATGAGGTCTGGCTGATGACGATGCGATAGCCGGAATGCTGGAGCGATAGCGCCCGGCGTCAGATCCAGACGACTCCACGGGTCAGATAAAATCGATGGGGGGTGGGGGGGGTGGGGTGAAGCCTTCTGGGGGACATCGATGACATTTTGGCGTTGGACAGGATTTGAGACAGTGGTGAGACGGGTTCGTCGGGCTGGTTTGCCTTTTGGCAGTCGTAATCTGTTGGATTAACGCTCCCACGCCATGTCGCTACCTGGGCAGACGGTGCCTTGTTTTGTCTGGGGAGGAAGACGCCTTGAAGTGGGAGTTCGGTGGTCCCGCTGCGGCTTTGTCAGACGTGCAGAATGTTGCTCCCTTCAGGCCTGTCTGCCTGCTTCACGCTCCACTTAATGGGATCGACAAGTCCGAGTGACAGAATCTCACCTCGATGACTGGACGACATATGAATGCGACGGCTCAGATTCTACGAGACGGGCAGCCCCCCCTTTCAGGGGGCCGTGCATCCAGGGGCGTGGCAGAGTGCGCGCAGGCTGCGACAAGCAGCTCCATTTGCAAAGCCTTTTGACGGTCACACAATGGGAGGAAAGGGATCGAGTTTGACGCGGGTCGGACGGGGGAGAGCACGAGAAACCAAAGATACGGGGGGGCGGGGGGGGGGGGGGGAGGGCAAAGGTGGAGAAGGGCG
>JAUESF010000019.1:12077163-12092248 GCA_032274765.1 Malacoctenus tetranemus | reverse complement strand
ACACACACACACACACACACACACACACACACACACACACACACACACACACACACACACACACACACACAGGTCAGGGATCCCCTTGCCAGTCGCCACTTTTCGTTCAGGTGCCACATGCAGCGTTATTGGGACTCACTAAGTGGAGTCAAACCAGTTCAGTCACGGCATAAACACAGACAACTCAAAAACCAACAAATCACCTGCAATGCCAGCATTTTATGACTTTTGCTACTCAGACTTCATGTTCAGTGTGCCAGTTTGAACCAAATTACCCTTATGGGACATCAACTGAAACATTGCTCACCAAAACATGTGGCTTGTTCACGCAGCAGTCTTGGTGTGTTCAACAGTTTAAGTCTGGATCTCTTACTATTAAAACAATCAGAAGGCAAGACGCGTAGGTTTGTGAGATCGCACCTCGATGCTGGTTGAGGTGTCCTAACGGTACCTGAATGAAACCAAGACAACCCCAGGAAGATGATGCCTGCTGGAGGCCATTGCTCAGTCGGCAGGCTTTGACCAGGAGCCTTCAATGCCACCACCCTTTGCCGCCATGTTGCCCTCGCTTTTTTTTAGCCTAATTAAAGGAACTGGCATCTCTGAGGGATACTCTTTACTATTTTGTTAATGGCCACAAGAAATAATTGTAATTACATGTGGGCTCATCGTTCTCCCTAATGCACGTTTTGGTTGCCAGCTGCCCCCGTCCCCTTTCTCTTGCACAATAAAGGTCATTATCCATGCAGGATTAATCTCCAACCCCCCCCAAGAGGGGCTGCGGCAAAGTGCTCGTCTTCTCTTGAACCGCATGATATCGGACGGAACAGGAGGAGGAGGAGTAGTTTCTCATACCAATGGCGGTCTGTTGAGAATTGTAATGAGTTCGTCAGTTGATAACAAAACAAAACTGTGTGCTGGTTGTGCTTTCAAGGTGGGAAGTGCCTTCGTTTGGTCCTCGGTCGCCATGGGCGACTTGTCATGGTGGTGGTGGTGGGAGGGGGGTAACCTGTGGCACAAGTTCGCAAACCTGCCAAACCTCATGACTGTTTTTTCTCATCACAGGGAACAGAAGAGTCATTCACCTAACAATTGATCCTGCCGAGGAAGCTGCAGAGGGCCGGGGGAACCACTTTGCCAGGAGGGACACTGACACAACCGACTGTTATGTTTTCAGCTGCATCACCAGGCGCAATTATACACTGGGGGAGGGGGGGGGCTGTAATGTATCTATGTATCTATGATCACTTTTGAATGACACCACTTTCACCAATATATCACATTGAAAACGTTCAAAATAACTATAAAAGTGAATTACGAAATCATAAAAGTATTGTCTAAAAAGCGAGAGCACACTACTCCGGTCTTGGCTTCCCTTCATTGGCTTCCCACTCGTTTCAGAATTGATTTTAAAGTTCTTTTATTTGTTTTTAAGTGCCTCCGTAACCTCGCCCCACAGTACTTGTCGGACCTTCTCAATCACTCCCTTCACGTTCCCTCAGGTCAGCTGACCGGTCACTTCTAACCGTCCCTTCAACCATGAGGAAACTTAGAGGTGACCGTGCCTTTTCTGTAGCTGCACCAAGACTATGGAACCAGTTACCTCCTCGGGTCAAGGAGGCCTCTTCACTTGCGGTTTTTAAGTCTTTGCTTCAAACACATTTCTTTTCATTGGTTTTTAACACTGGCTGAGATGTTTGTTTTGTTTGTCTGTCTGTTTTACTGTGTGCGTGATTGTCTTTTATTGAACTGCTTTTATTAATTGATTATATGGATATATATATTCTTTAGTCTTCAATTTATGTTTTATGTCTTATATCTGCCTGTGAAGCACTTTGGTCAACTGTATTGTTTTTAAAGTGCTATATAAAAAAAGTGGAGTTGGAGTTAGAGTAAAAACCTATTGTACTGATTTTGTAAGCAAACAAGTTGATTTGAGTTTATGCTTTACATTTACTCACCAAAATAGGCTTGTATTAAAGCAAATACTTCCAATAGAACTACCATTATGTCGAGAGATTACCAATGGATCACTTTTGTTGATTGTTGTTGTTTTTTTAAACAAGCCAAACTACGCCCCCTGTCTGATGATTATTTTATAAAAAGCCACCAGTTGGGTTTCAAATGCCAACATTCGTTTTGGATTTGCAACCGGAAAATAACAGGAGAGGGAAGCGAGCCAGCGTCATCGGGGGAAGTCGGCACAAACGGCTCGACGTCCCTCCTGAACCTGCCCTATCCTTTCTATCGCCGCACCTTATCCATCACACCCCACCCGCCCGACCAAATTCCAAGCTGCCCTTAAGTTCTCCACGAGCACTTGTCGAGCTATACAGTGAGAACAGCGGGCGGAGATAGATGACTGCATAAAAAGTGAAAGACCTGCATTAGTAGATGGGTAATGGATGCGGGCTGCCCACTCAGCACCGGCTCATACATCACTCCGGTCACTCTGCCATTACATAAAGCGCGGATAAATAAATGGACAAAAGCAATTAGGATGATTTGACTTGCGGATAAATAATATTAAAAGATATTGATTCTCTCTGGTGGCCGTCTGTCAGGTGCTCGACTGACCTTGTGCCGCTTGTCAAACTGCCCCATTACTGGTGACGGAATGCTGTTGTATCAACATGGTAAGGGGGGTGGAATTATACACATATGAATGAATGGCATTATAATTGTTATCTAAACGACCAGTCGTACCGAATGTTTCTTGTATAACAGAACTACGACCACGTGATAACCATACGGGACTTGAAGCAGGTTGCTCTATGTACTTCCCGAAACAACTGGGGACCTGCAAAGTTCTTGGACCACTTTTGCAGGTCTATGTGATTTGATTCTGTACTCCTGCTTTCACCAATGTCCACGAAACCTTGATGTGTGACCAAAAGAAAGATTTGCATAGAAACAGGCAAAGAGAGGGGGTTCTGTTCAGTATGACATTAGGAGGAGCTCTGAAACCAGGGGGAGGAGCTCGGAGGAGAGCTGCCCCTCCTCCATGTAGAAAGGTGCCAGGTGCTAGGCAGTATGGAGGAATATTGACGTGCTTTTGTGGACTTTTATGGACGTTTTTGTCCCGGGCCCTATTCAACTGCTATTATTTGAACGTGGGCAGATAACAAGAAACCCCAAAGGTCTCCAGCTGCATTTGAGACGTTAGAAATGTGCTTCAGAGTGTTTTTCAGCATGGGGGTGAGTAGAAAATGAAGGTACATCACTGTTTGGGTGTGCTATCCCTTTAAGCTACCTGCTTGTAGAGAGCTGCTTCTCTTTAATGCCATAAAACAGTCCCCCTTTGAGCTTTGCTCCTGTCTCCTGCGGGCCCCTTTGATCTGCATAAAACACAAGGTTAGGCTAAATAACTTTAGCCACCCTGCCTGCCCAAGTCACTCGATTGCCTGTTTTCGGACATGATTTTTTTTGCACCATGTCAAAGAATATATCCACTAATGTACAATACAATAAGGAACATCCAGATATAAATTTGCATCAAAACTCAAAAGACATTTCCTGAAAGACAGAGCTGATGATTGGACTCATCGCTGTCAGTCCAATGTCTTCATAGACTAGGCGTTGACAAGTCTATCTGTCCCATCCACGCACATCTCAGCTGTCTTTTCGGTCCCCGTCTCCCTTTTATTTGATTACCCTTTCTTCTCCCTCTCTCTCTCTCTCTCTCTCCATTTCTCTCTCTCTCTGCCCATCCATTCAGTCTTGTGTCGCACTCCCAACATTGGGACGTTGCAGGTGGGGGGGGGGGCACCGAGCACGGCGTGTCGCCATGGCAACCCAATCTCGCGGAAAGTCGCAGACAGTGTGCAAACACACACTCACATGCCATCTGTCGGCGCGCGGACGTGTGCAAAACGTGAAGGAGGCGATGCTATTGTGCGGCATCTGTGTGGGTTTGGGGAAGCGTTGGGGTTCCGCGCGGCCCTGCAGCTACTGTTAAAAGCAAGAATGGAGACAGGCAGGTTGTCTCTTCTTTTTTTTGTTGTTTTTTCCAGAACAGACTGTTAGAGAGGAGACTGCAAGACACTGGAACCGACACAAAGAACGTGCTTTCAAGGTTCTAAAAGAGTTGTTTTGTTTTTTTTCTGAGACCCTTTTCTTATCTGAGATGCAAAATAGTAACCGTGATAAACAAAGGACATCTCTTCTGTGTGCGTGTGTGTCCATTGATCAGGATACATCTAATATCAAACATTATGCCTACGGCTCAAATCCAGCCGGCCAGAGGGTCGAATCCAGCCCACAAAATTTCTGTTGCTGTCACCGGGCGCCCGGACCCAAATACACGCCAGAGCAGTGTTGAGTTCAATGATGTTTATTTGACGCCACCCAGGCAGGCAGCGGAGACGTCAGGACAGGCGGAGACGTGGTCAGGACTCGGGAACTTGGGAGCGGAGATGTCAGGAGTCAGTCCGGGGGAAGATCCAAGCTTGAGTCGAGCAGGCAGTCGGCAGGCAACACGAGGACACACGGGGAGACAACAGGATGCTGGCCTGGACACACAGGAGGACACACGGGGAGACAAGGAACGCTGGCAGGTAACAGGAGGACACACGGGGAGACACGGGATGCTGGCCTGGACGCACAGGAGGAAACACGGGATGCTGACCTGAACACACTGGAGATTCACAGACAAACTGGCAACGAGACACCCACTAACACACCCTTAAGTAACCACCCCACCAGGTGCAGCTGATCTACGCTAATCAGTGAGGGGAGGAGACACGAGGACAGGAAACAAGGAAACACGGAGGAATGCATTGGAATGCATAGGACTCTTAAAACCGGGTGTGTGATCTAACTAGGGGGTGACAGACTACCGATTACACTATGAAACCAGACCAGACAGTGAAGACACGTGACGGATCGTCACAGTTGCTAACTCACACATTGATTATCTTACCTTTTCAGGCAAATCGGGCCAGCAGATGGCAGCAGAAACACCAAATGAATGACGATTCAGATCTTGCTAGCTTGAGTAAATAAGAAAAGACAAGTATAATTCTTGTCGTCTGTCAAAGGTAAAACATGGCACAACGTTGCTGCTCCGGCCCCACATGAAATCAAATTTTGCCTGCGTGTTGCTCTCCCAAACATAATGACTGTGATGATTACTTGCAAGTGAAATTCATCCAGTGGAAACATTTAGGTAGTGCAGTGTCTGATGCCATTTTTCTCGCTTAATTAGATTTTTTTTTTAAATAAAGAAACAAACCAAATAGAGTGCATGGTGGAAAAACTGCAACTCTGCCGAAAAAAAAAAGTCCACTCTGTGAGTGAATCTGGGTTAAGCCAGGCGCAGGATGCTGAATTATAAAGAGACATTTGATATGTAGTGGAACCGCGGTGAATTATTGATTCTTGCCAAGCTTCACTGAAACTCTCTCTGACCTCGCGAATGCTTGTTACAAAACGCATTGCTTTTTTTTAGGGGGGGGGGGAGTAAGGGGGCCGATTGTCATGCACAGCAAAGTGCCCACAATATACCCCACAGCAGACCTGGCTAATGATAAAAGCCCTGCATCACCCTTTAGAACCGAAAGTTGGTTTTTTTCGCCTCTGACCATCAGCACTTTTTTCGAAGGGTTGCAGGGCAGATGGGACGGCTGCCTCTGTTCGCATGTTCAGCTGTCACATAGCAGGGGGTGATAGTAAGTCTCTCTGCGCGCCGTCATGGTTGCAGAAACGCTGACTGGAGTGACATCTCTCCTGCCGGGGTCATGTATTTTTTAAAAGTCTCACTTTCTCCCTTTTCATCCAGACGCACCGCGGGGACAGCGAGGGGAGATGGGAAACGTGGAAAGAGAGCAGGACAAGAAGAAGAAGAAGAAGAAGTGGGGCGCATTAAGCTGGCAGCTCGTGGCGGCCATGTTGGACTGGGTTAAAAGTGTAATCCTGTTCACGCTGTATCAGCAGAAGAGGGGAGAGATAATACTGCGAGGGAATGCCTTTGCAGGGGAACCCCTCTGCAGAGAGAGAGAGAGACAAAGAGAGCAAGCAAGTGAGAGAGTGTGCATGGACACTGCAGATACTGTGCAGGCAAATGAGCAGGCTGGATGGGAGATGGTGCAGATGACGCTTTAATGGGGCCAGGCAGTCTGATTATACATGCATTGCCTTTCGCAAACAGCAATACATGAGGACATCAGTTGATTCGGATGCAGAGATACCGCCCCACCCCCATCATATAATGAGACAACGCTACACACTTAGCTGCAACAAGTCGGGTTGTGCATGTTTTGCTATGACTCATTCATGGTCTCTTGTTTATCTCTGTGTGCAACCCCCCCCCTCCCCCTCAGTGTCTCGATCCAAGGGAGCCGTGTCCTTTGAACGGCGAATGACGTCACTCCAGTCACGACGAGGCTGTCCTGATCAGCGGGCCGACGCAGCCCACGAGTGTGTCCTCCAGTTGTGAGACACATCGCTGGTCCCAATGGATGAATCATTAGCAGCCTCACATGAAACCACATCCTGCGCGAGGCTCAGTGAGTGTGTTTATCCAGAGCTAAAGCAAACCAACCCCTGCTTTTTTCAAATCCCTGTATAATGGAACTGATGTCGCAGCTGTGAGTTAAAAAACAAAAAACAAAGCATCACTCACATTCTGTTTCCACCTGTGTCTGTCAAGCCCCCATACCTGATGTATGCATACAGCCCAGTCTTGTGTGGCTTAAATATTTCTCGCCATCGCTGTGTGAGCTGTTGCAGAAACAATAATCATATTTCCAGGTTTTGACTTCATGGAGCTGTACTTGTCCATACCCTACTACTACTAGTGATGGGGGAACCCGATTCCTTTTACTGACTCAAGTCCTCATGAGTCACTCGCCGAAGCGTCCCAGGTGTATGAGTCACTCGAGTCGCTTGAGTGAGCGTGCAAACGCGTGTGCGCAGTTTGTGCGTACAACTCCCATCAACCCCTGCTCCTCGGAGATCAATGCTCTGAAATGGGAAATACTGCTCGATTTCATTTTGAATTAAAAAAGAAAGAGAAAAATCTGAATGATCTGGATGACTGTGAATAGCGAACGGCAGTGAAGCTTATCGTATCATTCTGTAGACAAACATGTGCGTTAGATAACTGCTCTATCTGCTGTCAGTCAGACTACTAAAGCTGACTTTCAGCTCAGGTACTGCACCGTCAACCCCACCTCTTTGCAGGGTTACTGGGCTGAATGGTTCGGCAGGCACCAGCTAACTCGCAGACTGTTGCTCGCTACATGCTGTGTCACACATGCGCACAGGAAGAGGTGGATTGAAACAAAAAGTAGAGTTTCGACGTTCTCCACAGGACTCATACAGTCAGTAAATTTATATATTTACACAACTGTAGTTAGAACAGCAACCTGTCAGCAATTACACATTGTCTGTTCTCTTAGCAGCTTGTCAGTTAGCTGTAGCATGAATGACTCAATGAACGAGTTGGTGGAGATGATGAGTCCCGAGTCTCGAAGTGACTCACGAGATTTGAGTCACGAGGTCATGACTCGCATATCACTACCTACTTCATTACACGTCACCTAACGTACAACAAACAGGATTCTATAGGTCCTTTAATGACAAGGTCACCAAGGCCAAGAGCTTCCTGCAGTGTCTGATGAGCAACAAAAAGCTAGTGGTTGCTTATGTTGACGGTGGGAACAACACTGGTTGTGGGAGGGTTTGTGATTGGGCCTTGAGTGGATGGTAAGATCATCGCTTGCGTGATTATGGGATCCGTGGCACAAGCAGATCGTTTTGATCGTCAATGCGCTCTGGTGCCCCACAACCTCCGGGGGACCTCATTTTGCCCGCACCGGCCGTCATGCAGCCTCACTGTGTGCATCATTAACGCTCACGATGGGAGACAGCGATCCCATTGCTTTTGAAGAAATGCTTGCCAGCACCTTGGGAGGCAGCTGTGACAAGGCAGGAGGAACCTGTGATCATCATTTCTTTCATTGCTTCGTCTATTCCAAGGTTTTTTTGAGGTACACTTCTTTGTTTGTTCCTTTCATTTCTACCCACATTTTATCTTGACACAGCTATTTTTGCCTCCCCCTATTCAAGCAGGAGGCAGCGCAGGCTTGCAGGTGAAATAAACAAGGTGAGGTGTGGAAAAAATAAATGCGCCATTCCTTTTTTTTAATGTTTGCGTCAGTGTTGTATGTCCGTTTGTTTTGAAATTAGCATTAGAGGTCAGAAAAACATTTTATCCAGCAGCGCAGCTCAATAGATATCAGGAGCTCGGATCTCGGGACACTCCAGAGTGCAACGAGGCCTCGGAGTGGAGACGGCGGAGACTGTGTGTCCAGCGATGCCATTTGGTGGCTAAACTCTGACCTCAGAGAGCTTTGTCCAAGGCACAAGACGCAGGAAAAAGACGATACCTGACAGACAGAGCTTGTACAGTGAGAAAGACTTCACCACGTTAGTGATGATACAGAATAATATTACCCACTCATACATCTCAGCATGCTAATGGGGTGCTGGGAGTGGCAAAAAAAAAAAAAGCGATTGTATGATTCGAGAAAACAATGGCTGCTCGTTTATCAAAAGAGCAGAAGCTAAAATTGGTCCCCAAGAACTTGACCAGCTGAAGCTGCACTGCCTTAGCTTTCATAGCAGCGATCCATGATGGGGCCTACCAACCACGCCAGCCTGCGGTCGTTGAAGGAACAAACTGACATGAACTCGAGCAAGCAATGAGGTGAATTGTTCAGGGAAAATGAACAATACTGGCAAGTCAAGACCAAGAAATGAGCTGCACACTCTCGATGTTGGTTCCTTCTACCAACTCTGCAGAGACTGAACTGATGGAAGATGCTCTGGTTCAGGTGTAAGGCTCGAGTCACTCCTTCAACTACGTATTTTGGGATATTTCATTGGAAGCCAAGCTGCCCTTGCAGTCTTGAAGTAATTCGACAATATATTGTGCCTGCAGACTCAATCACTCACTGGTCTTGGGACTCAAACTAGCAACCATCCACTCAGAAGTTTACTCTCTAAACTGATGGACACCACTGCGTGTAAAAGCAAATCACCAGATTCAATGTTTGGGTGTGATGGCATGTATTTCACATGAAGTAATGTGTGTTTTTGGCAAAAGATCACACTGACAGTTTAATTCCTCGACATCTGCTCACTATTTCTGTCGTAGGGAGGCGAGCGACTGTGATGGAGGCCCTGACATGATCCAAGGAGCGAGCAGGAACGATTGCCTGAGCGTACCTGTCGTCCCAGCATACGGGTGTCCTAAAACATTTATTGCCCTCTCTGAATAATTCAGAAACGACGAGGAAAGAAAAAAGAAAAATGTCAATCACAACACCGGTTATCAAGAAGGCAGGAAAATCCAAGCCAGGGAAATCGCAGCAGCTTTTTTTCAGATGCTGTACGAGCCTGGCGAGTGTCCTGCGAGCGCTCAGAAAATGGAGGAACAGGCTGTTGCGTCGGCTGCTGTCTCCAGCTTACCGTCGCTGTGTTTATCCGAGCCCGCAACAAGGCGTGCAGTTTGCCGAGTGGGAGGTGCAGCTTGTGAAAACTGCATGTTGAATAATTGCTTCTGTATATAAAGCATGGATGAGGAAGAGGAGGAGGCGAAGGAGGCCCGATAAATAAGTCCACGCGTCGCTGCCAACACGGAGTCCCTCCAACGTCCTTATTTCTTGATCGTTTTCCTTCCTTCTTCCTCCTGATTTGGTCTCTTCCAGGAAAGCTCCAGGATGATGCGTTCATGGACTTTCATGTCATCTCTAGCTCCTTCAAAAAGTACATTGATGTCACATTCACCTGGCAGAGTCCTTCTGGGTCAATGTAAATACGACACGGTTCGCAGAGGGGGGACTCCTGTGCTGCGTCGATGACATGAATTATGAAGGGCACCTCCTGAGAGGAGGTGCTGGATCCAGGAACAGTCGTTTGGAGACGCTGCCAAATAACGGAAGTTTCTCTCAGGTTGCAGGTGAACATTTTCGTGAGCCTTCAAGTTTTTTTCCCCCCTGTTTTTCCCAGAAGAGCAGTCATCAACATACTACTTCGCAATACCTCAAGTACACTGACTTAGAGAGAGGTTTACTTCAAGTCAACTTTCCAAGCAAATACTTCTGTTTTGGCCATCTTTGAACGTGAAGTCAGATGGCATAGGGTATCACTCACCTGCTGCTGTTACAGGGCAGCTTCATGTTTTTGGTCTTGACCAGTCACTAAAGCTTTCTTAAACCTTTTTTTGGTCAAAGTCATTGCTTGTACTCCAAAAAGGAGCAGTTGGAAGTTCGTCCACCCACAAAAGTACAGTGTGAAAGTGACCCAATCCAAACCAAAGGTTTTATTGGGGGGGAGGGGGGGGCTTTGTGCATGTCGTAGAATGTAATTCCAGTTTGTTTCCCTTTGTTGTGATCGCAAACGACCGCACACCATAGAGATTCAATGAAGACAGCGTACTTCCGCCTTCAGAATTCGCCCTCAAGATGGCGCCGATGAAACACAGTGACGTCACATGAAACCCATGAATAAGGCCATGATAGTGATTCATATTGGAATAAAAGCTAAAAAGAGAAGTGTTTCGCAGGTAGGTGCTGTTGGGCAAGCGCAAACACACTTTAGGGTTAAATATCATAATTATACATGACAAGCATCAGCAGGCTGTTCGCTTATCCTAAAAATGATGTTCTTGCTTCAAATGCCAGTCCATCATTGACAACGGTAAACCCAGCAATTTTGGCTCAATCGCCACAATGGTGTCGCTTGTGGGGTGGAGTCACATAAAGCTATATTAAGCATGGGTGTAAAACAGATCCACACTCCGTCCCGCGTATCACGGCTCTGGCACTCGTGGAAACACACGACAGTCTGTCATTACTCAATGAGCGCAGGCCGGGAGGGGGGGGGGGATTCAAGGTAAAATGCACTGGGATCACTTTACAATACAGTGCATTAATGCAGTGAGTCAGTCAAAATGATGGCTGTGTTTTTCGGGGTCACAGAGACTATCCCTTTTGGATTTCATGTTGATTTTTTCCTCATTTCGAACTCCACGCCCTGTCCTAGTTTTTAACTCCTGCTCTAGATAAATGCCCCGACATCACTCAGTGCTTCTTAAACAACATATCTTTGACTATTCAGGCACTGTGAGCCGCAAGAACTTTCAACTGTGACCCATCACATATAAAACTTTTTAGTGGCAACATGCAATACTATCATTTTCAAGCGTCCAGCCAGAGGGGGAAACAGGATCATAAAGCTAAACTCAAGTAAGTATTGTTAAGTTACTACATTATAAAAGTAAAAGTGGAGAATATAGGTAAGAGGAGCCACCACATGTCATCCTGATGCAGGCTACACCCACCTCCTGGTCCCTCTCACGACTTCCTGTGATGTCACTCCACTGAATCGACAGATTCAGCCAGGCAGCACTTTTGTATGCAGACGGCACTTCATCCAGGAGGATTTTGTCCGCGGATCCACGACCAGCCGCCTTAAAAGTGGAGCTGTCCCATCTCTCTGTCCCTGGAACAGTTTTATTTCACCACCAAAGAGGGAGTCTGTCTATGAAAGGGCTCAGAAACAGCAGCTTGTCCATGCACAGCGAGCCAGCTCTGCTTAAGCGAATGCTGCGGACCATGCTTATGTAGCGCATCCACCCACAGGAAAATATCAAATTCAGAATTGTACAAATTTGTCACATGAATTTATTTGAGTCAAATACAACTATAACTACAATCGTATGGTGCGATCAGACATGATACAGCCCAGGATATTTATGCCGTCCCACTTTTAAATGGTGCCAGTTAGAGTACTGTGCATGTTAACTCAGGCTGCATAACACTATGTGTTGCTTTTTTTTTTTTCAATAAAAAACTTAAAAGTGTTGTTCTTTCATGGCAGCTACTGTGAGCTCATTGCTTCATCTGATTTGAGCGCTTTCCCCCTCTCTGAGTTGCTCCTGAGTCATGAGTCTTGTCCCTATCACTCAGTGGGTCCTGACTTGTGATGTCACGACCTTATGAGTCCACTGGAGTCCTTCGAGTCATTTCCAGTGTAGTGTAGTCTGCCATCCACTATTCAGAGTCACCCCCCCCAGCACCGCAGCAATGGACTCACCCGCTCATCTACCCCTCCCACACCTGTTTATCTTCAGCCTGACTATGAGAGACAGACCATTGAGTGCGTGCAAGTAATGCTTGTCAGCAATGGCAATGATTAATCAAGAAAAGGAGTTTAGGCGGTGTCTATTTTAAGGATAAACCTCAATTCTAATGTATTACTCACGACTTAATTCATCGAAATGTTATGTGCATTGTATGATTAGAACTTTTTTATGTTTGAATTTGGCAGAAAACATTATTGTCTGGCTGCATGAGCATCCCAGTGCCGAGTATTTCGACTGCCAGCAAGTAAAAAAAAACACAAAACATGAAAGCCACAATACACATTCAACATGAGACAAGGGGACAGAATATTGTGCTTTTTAATAGTGCATACATTTTGGTAGGATGGTTTGCCGAAATGAATAAAAGCTACCTAAGCCACACCAGGAGGAGACTCATTAATCAGGTTTCGATACATTTGCGATGAGGATGAATGTCGTTTTCCATACATGATTTCCGCATCGTCATTCACAGACAGTCCGAATGTTCTGACTGGTCTGCTGGTCTGTCTCCAACGTCATCGATGATGAGAAAAAAAACTACATTTTTCAAGAAAACAACCCATAATTCTGCTAACACTGACATCTTGTGGCCACAGTAACAAAAGGGAAGCAATTTAATGTGCATCTTGACTAATATGCGCAGTGTGACATAAACTCCTCATGGAGCATTACTGGGTCTTTAACTTTTTTCTTCTGTGTTGTGGGAGCAGAGTACAGCACCACCTACAGACCTGGCACATATGCCTTTAATTACACTGTTTTTACAGCGCACTTGGTTTTTTCTTTACCTTATGTGTGGAGGCCTGAAAGGTGGTATTAGCATCAGCTTTATATGTCCTATTCATGGTGTTTTTAGGTGATTGACTTTCATATAAACTTTCTTTTCACTGAGATTGCATTCAGACAAGCTGCACAACCTTCTCTAGATTCAACACACCTCGATACATAGAGTTATTTCCCAGCGAATACCTGCCAGCCAATCAGAAAGTAGGCATACATCTCCTGTGCTCACTCTGCGAGGGTCCGTAAGTGCAGCAGTGAATCACGGGAGGTTACATATGCTGTATAAACAAACCACCCCCACACACAGTCACACATGGAAAAAAAAATGAATGTGTTCATTTAACAGGCATGCACTCTCAGGCACACATCCACACATGCTGTATGTGTACAATACAGTGGCTGACATGCGACATTTATCACCGGGATCGATCAGAGCGGCAGCGCCGCATTGAGGAATGATGGCGTGCCTCTGCCCCCCGAACACACACCGTGGCCAGTGCCGGCCTGATTCCTGCTCTGCTGCGATTTGTAAATCATTAATAAAGTGCCAGGCGAGGGGGCCAGGCACTTTACCCTGGATTGCTTGCAGGGGGGATCACGCATTCGGAAGCAATGGATCCGATAGGGCCGGACTGAGAAGGGGTCGCGCGGTTGCCACATCGGTTGGAAACGGAGTCCGAGTTTCGAATGTCAGCACGCAGGGTTTGTTGGCGCATACACGCAACCAAAGATGTAAACACACACATATACAGTCGATACATACAGTCACACAAACAGAGGCGCAAATGCAGAGAAGCAAGGGGGATAATGTAATGTACAGCAGGCTAAGAAAGTACTGCAGGATAATGTCAAGTAGTTTCAAAGACAGGCTGTAATTTGAATTAGCTAATTGCTGTTTTCACTTGCAGCTGTGTTGTCAGCAGTGTGAGAGTTGTTCTCCACAGACTGGAACTCTCCCCACCCTGCTGATGCTTCACGTGCACATCGGTGCAAGTGAAGAGGACGAAGCCTGACGACCGTGGTTGACCTCTGGCTTGGTTTGGTTAGGTTGGATGGCATTGGGGTCAGGTCGAGGGCCCTTTTGGGCCCAGGAGACTCCACTGGATGTTGTGCGTTTGAGTTGTGTGATCGTTCGGAGCATCTGTAAACACACAACAGATGTCATCACCTGTTCTCCTAAGTGCCACCCCCACCCCCACCACCACCACCACCACCACCACCACCACCGCTTTCACCCAATGTGGAAATTCACAGTTGTTTTCATTTACAGTTTTTCTCGATCGCTAAGACACAGTTCCTGGAACAGCTCATTCAACACACTTCCACCAAAATGTCAAGAATAGGGTTTATTCGCAGCACTTCCAGATTGAGCAAATTCAGGTTCCTCAGCATCCGCAGCAATCATCAGCATGAGCTGGTTGCCCTGGCTCCCCTTCTTTGTCGAAGAATGTTATTGTGCAGCTGATCTGGAAACTGAAGGAGTAGTGCAGCGTTGTATGGACCCAGTACAGCATGGTGGTGGAGGATGCCACGGTTGCTAATGGCTGCACATATGATGATGTTGCCCCCCGTCTGACCGGGAACTTGGATGATTGCACGATGTCCAATGATGTTGCAGCCCCTTTTTGTGAGACTGAACCCTGCTTTATCAATAAAGATGTATTCGTATTGGTCAGCCATTGCATCCATATTGTGTATTGGAATAGTATAGCATTTCTGTTTCGTGCAATTACCTGCACATATTGAAATTGTTGCTCCTTAACCCTATCGCAACTCCTCTCAAATGGTGGTAAAGTTGCTTTGTTCCTTTGTGGTTCCTTTGTATTACCTGGTCACTAGTGGAAAGGCTAATGCTGTTAGTCCCTTGAAATGTTTCCTGGTCTTCAATAGTTTCCCCTCAGAGTGATGGCATTGTCGACAATCACCATATTTACCAAGGCAGTCTCCTGCTCAGCAGTGAGCAATCACTGCCTGCCGACAATGGATGGCTGCCTCTCTGTTCGACAAAGTCACCATTACTGACCTGTGGTGTGCTGTGGCACAGTATGCTGTAGTAAAAACTATGGTGACTATTCGGTCAATGTGCACTCCAGTATTACTGTGCATGTGCTGTGATTAAAGGAATAGCACACCTAAACAATGATGTACCTT
>JAUESF010000019.1:11861633-11879944 GCA_032274765.1 Malacoctenus tetranemus | reverse complement strand
TTGTCTCTAGACACTCTCCTTCCTCCAAGTAACCAAAAACATGCTCATTAGTATGGAAGTTGATTCTACATTGGTTCTAAGTGTGTCAAGTTGTCTGTGTTGGACTGTCTGCGTACTCTGCCCTTCCCCCAATGTCAGCTGGGGCTGACTCCAGACCCCATGACTCGGATAAGGAGATTGGAGGACGAATACAAACACAAACCACATCGTTACTGGTTGTAGAGATCAAATCTGCTGCAGAACAGGAAGGGTGTTTTCTTTAGTTTTAAGTTTAGCTTCAGGAGCTTGTGTTTCTGTGCCAGCTGTTTGGTCTGCCACCAGATGTCACCGTTCTGCATGTAGAGGAAACCTTCTGTTTTTGCACATCGTTTCGAGGCGGCCTCGGGCCGTCTCGGGGCTTCATCCGCCCACCTCTGGTATTTACAGAACTAGGTCACAGGGAACCCGTTTTTCTTCCCAAAGCTGACAGTGTTTAACAAACTGTCTAACTTTGTAAATATCAAGCTCATTGAGGACGAGGGAAGCGCTGCCTCCTTCACACAGCTGCTCCAGATGCATTGTTTGGTGTCATCGGTCCAAAACAAACTAGACTCCAGATCACCTGAGTTAGAGCATAAACCCTCTGATGACACAAGCGACATCACAAAATAGCAAACTTGCTGGAAACAAAGCAAAGGAAGTGTCCAGTGTTGTGTCAAAATATTTAATTGGTGCAGGGTTTACATGCATCTAAAATACATTTAATATTAAGCGTTCAATGTACAATATCTTACAGATACTACATCATCGTTGCTTAGATGACACAACTGTGTGCAGCAGGAGAAACATTGTGTATGGTTGACTGTCGGCGGCTAACAACACAGACTCTTGGTACCCTCAGTGACTAATGAACAGAGAGCACAGGCTTGGACGGAGGTAACTAACTTCATTCCTTTCTGTCCTTGCGTGCTGTTAATCGGTCGACTAGGAGAGAAAGACAAAGGTGTGTGGGTGTGTTTGTTGCGTTTACAGCGGGGACTGACGTACGAACAGAGGAGGGGGGGGGCACGCTTTGCACAGGGGAACAAGAGAGGGGACAAGGTCGGTGCCTACTTAGGTACAAAGAAAAAAAAGTGAGCCGACTCTATGAAGTATCTGTTGCTGTTGTCCCCTCTTTGCTGTTTACTCGAGGACCCGGCAGATTTCGGGTGCAATGGCATCATTTCCAGGCGTGGCTCAGGGAGACCTCGTGATGATCTGGCTCCTTTCTGAGTGCGGTCGAGTTGATCTGAGTCTTGTTTTGTTCTTAAAGTGGACGAGGGGAGAAAAAAAGGTGGACAGCCGAGGTCACATGACAGTGAAAACCCGTGCACCTGCTGGCATCAACAAGTCCGCTGGATCAGAACTTTTACATGATAACCAACGACCAACCCTTTAGGAGTCGTGTGTGTGAGGTGCTGCCAGGGACTCGCTGGGTAAAGATGAGCGCTCAGCTCTGCACTTCACACTGTCATGTCCTCACAGCATCTGTCAACTGACTCTTTTAGGTTTGTGACATTTTTTTGTTTGGGTTGGTTCTCACAGGTGCTGTAAGTGACCCATGTCACTTACAGCACCTTACAGCACTTACCAAGCACCAAAACACCAATGTGTTATTTATAGTGTTTGCTTTTTTATAAAAAAAGATTGTAGTTTAGTGGAAAATGACTCCAGCTTCTCTGTGATGTCCACTCTTTTTTGCCCTCCCCAAACCCAAGTCCTGTCATGTCATGATGACTTTGCACTCCTGTGGTGCAGTCAACCGACCAGATGAGTCTGGTTTTACCACTAGCTGCCTGGATCATTGATTCAATCCAAAGTCATCAGTGTTTTTTTTTGGGGGGGGGTGGTCTGTGGGGGTGGTTTCAACCTGATAAACGTGTCCTCTGTCCTGTCAGCCGGTTGTCCTTCGCCGCGCTCGTCCCTTTACTTGGACTCCTTCTCGGCGTTGAGCAGGGCCGAGCTGATGCCCAGCTTCTTCAGCTCGTCCACCAGGTCCCCGTTCTGGTGCATCTGGAGCAGGATGTCGCAGCCCCCCACGAACTCGCCGTTGAAGTACACCTGGGGGATCGTGGGCCAGTTGGAGAAGTCTTTGACTCCTGCCGAGTCAAAAATAAAAGTGCAACATGAGACGCCGACGCGTGTGACATTTTCCCATCGCTGTGGGTCAAGGTCACGCTCTGTCATCACACTCACATTTACATAGCAGCACTTTGTATGATCCTAAAAGATTAGCGTTAGCCTGTTGAGCTCTGTAGAACTCTAGAACAGTGGAGCATTGGATCCCCGAGTGTTGTCTCTCAGGCGCAAGGGGTCCGTTGCTGAACGTCTTGCACTAGTAAGGAATCTAATCAGCTGGGATTGATTAACAGGGTCTATTCATTTGTTCCTTTTGGATCATGGTTGGCAAACTTTTTGTCATTGTGTCATACTGGAAGTTTATTGGATGTGATAACTGTGACAGGAGGAACGAAAGCAGCTGGTAAATGACTGAAAAAGAAACTCATCACTCATGACACACACGAGATCCCCAACAGAAACACGCTCCCCATCCACAGCATTGTTTGAGATGGTTAAAGTAGAACATTCAACCACCTGTATTGCAACCTAGAAGCTGCTCTTTAAATTGCCAAGTGACTTTTTCATTCTATTTCAGAGTATTTTGGATCCTGGCTGTCGGGGTTGTGTTCCCCTGGTAAATTCGGAGCACTACTAATCCATTCCCGGAATCAAACTGAAGCTCTCTTGGTTGTGAAGGCTCAGAAACTGCGTGTGCATGTGTGCCACATTTCCTTGTTCCTCCAGCTATTTCTGCTGTTACTGTGCTGAACAGGAACAAGACCCGAGCCATGACAGAGCACTATGTTTGAGGCTGGACAGCCCCACAGTAAGTCAGCTGGTGTAACGTCTGAGGCGGCACCACGCCCTTTGGTCCTCCTGCTACACACTGATAAAAACCGACGCACAGAAAACCTGAAAACTAACCAGGAAACACTCACGAAAAACATCAAGATGGTTTGGTGGGGTTAACGTGGTTAGTTGGTGGTTTAATTTGACTAAACAATACTTGTAATCACTCACATGGTCGTTAAAATGTCTGTAACAGGTTGACATGGTTCTTGACAGAGGAGTTCAGCTCAGGTGAAAGTTAAAGGATCAACTTGTTGCGCTCCTGTCCTGACCGGGTTACTCCAGTTTACTGACCTTGTCTGAGGTCCTGGTCCTCCAGCACGTTGTACGCCGCGTAGCTGTCCACCCCGTGCATCCGCAGGATCTGCACCACGGCGTTGCTGAAGCCGCACATGGGCTGAGCCGGCGTCCCCTTCATGAACACCACCACCTTGTCCTTCTTCACCATCTCGCCAAGGTCCTTCTGGATGTCCGCCGCCGCGCACAGGAGCCGGGCCGAGGCCGACTGCACGCGCCCGGCCGCCTGTCCGGCCAGGAGGGCCGCCGCCCCGGACCGCACGCACCTGACGCTGGTTCCCAGTAAACTGTTCATAGTCTTTGGTGAGCTCTGGCGCGAGGAGAAGCCGACAACAAGGCCGGAAGGCTGAGGAAACTTTCTTCTGCCGGAGCCGGAGAGAAAACCTGCTCGTCAAAACACTCACGCACCACGTTCGAGAGAGGAGGCGGGACTTGAGATTTCATTGGACAAAGTGCTCAAACAATTTCCACTGTGCTTCCTGATTGGAGGGGCAGTGCGTCATTTACGGATATTACACAAGAAAAAAGTAGTCTTTGGCGAAATACAGATTTTTATCAACTAAAACGTATATAAAGTGATGAATTGCACAATTTAGCATTTGGGGGAAATTAAATAAACATAATCAGAAAAAATCTTTTGAGGTTAATGAAACCGTTAAGAACATCCGGGGCGCCTTGCGCAAAGAGGAAGAAGACGTCGGCGATTTGAAAGATGGCGGCGCACACGCAGAAGAACAACAAACCGGGGAAAGCTGGAGGCAAAGAGGCTCAGCCTCTCATTATCGCCAAGACTCCCGCGGACGAGCAGCGGCTGAAGTTGGAGCGGTTGATGCGGAACCCCGACAAGGTCGCTCCCATCCCCGACCGGCCGAAGGAGTGGAACCCGCGGGCTCCGCCGGAGTTCGTCCGGGACGTGATGGGCTCCAGCGCGGGCGCAGGCAGCGGGGAGTTTCACGTTTACCGGCACCTCCGCCGCAGGGAGTACCAGAGGCAGGACTTCCTGGACAAGATGTCGGCCAAGTGGGACAAGGACCAGGAGTACCTGGAGAAAGTGGAGCAGAACAAGCAGGCCGCCGAGGACAGGACGGCGAAGCGGCGGAAGAAGCGGGAGAAGCAGAAGCAGAAGAAGGTGATGGCGAAAAAAGCCAAGCAGGAGGAGAGCCGTCCAGGCAAGGAGGATGTGGAGGAGAAGGAGGAGAGCTCCGACAGCAGCGCGGAGGACGAGCGGGAAGCCGAGGATGATGCGGAGGCTCCGAGCTTCATCATGGGGAAGAAATAAGACGACGGGTCGCCATCGTGGATGCGGACTGTTGGGACTTGTAGTTCCTGAGCTTGTCGCTGGTGAAACGGCCTACAAACTGCACCACGCTTCGGGGAGGTTGAAGGGAGGCTCTGTGCAAGGGACCTGCTGGAGTCCAGTGAAATGACATTCATGCGTCGTTCTTTATTTCCAGAAAATGACAATTTGTGCTACTTTTCAGCCTCACAGACAAGTGGACATTATGCTAACAAAGAGACTTGCTGCTCTTGTCATTGTGCTCCTGTGAGATTTTTAACTTGAGTCTTTTTTTCCACCTAAAATCCCAAATGTTGTGTAAATTTACTGAGCATTTGTTAATTTTATAAATAAAGCCAATCAAAGCTGGTTTCCTTCCTGAGGTTTCATTTACAGCCCGGTGTTAATTTTTTTCTCCACACCAGAGGAGGAACTAATGTCCAGGCACAGCTGAAGCTCGTTTTTCCTGGCAGCCTCGTGAAACGGCCCCTGGCGCAGCCCGTCGCCCGCGGGTGCACAACGAGGCTGCAGACAGCAGCTCAGATAGGGGGGGGGGATGAAAAGGCGTGGCCTCTGGAGGCTCACGAGTCCCACGTGCGATGTCCCCCGCACACGCCTCCTTCTTGCCTCCCACGGCGGCGGCGGCCCCGCTCAGTGGCCGTCGCCTTTCTTGGGGCATGTAGAGCAAAAGAGAGGCAGCCGGATATTGTTTGGCAGCGGAGGAGCTCTTCCTGTCTGACACTGGCGGCTGTCACAGTCACTGACTCGGCACGTTGTTTTCACGCTGCAGTCTGAAGAATAAAACGTTGCACTGTTGAACGTGTTGTTACTTTACTGTGTCTTTAAACGTCCCTTCATGCTCTGAAGCCTTTTTCATACCACCAGTCATAATAAGTGACCATACAAATGTATTTGTCATGCTGTAGCCTGCTGACTCACCTGATGTCAAATAGTATTAGTGCCAGTGTTTTGCAACCCTACATCAGAAAAACAGTTACAAACATAAACTTCATCCATTCTTACATACAAAAGAGTATTTTTCTATCAACTCCACAATGACCCAAACATCAACAGAACACAAGTCTGTCACCAGCGTTTTCCAGAAAACCTCGCAGCTTTTACTCTGAAACACTGATCCCAGACTCCCCTGATCCCGGCGCATTAACCTGAGACAGCACTCCACCTACAAAACCACCAGCCAGCCTGTTGGCTGTGGAGGGGGGAGGTGGATCCAGATCAACCCTCAGTGGGAGGTTTCAGCGTGTTCGGGCAAGAAACGCCGTCTCCGTGCTCTGGTTTATGGTTATTCTGCGAGGAATCCGACGAGCACTTCTAAACTGGCGACGCTTGAAAGTCCTCTCCAGCCGATGAAGGATCAGTGGCTGAGTGACTAGGACTCGATAGGAAATGCAGCAGGAGGACTGGGACTCACAGAGGGACGCGGCAGAAGAGATCAGAGGTCAATCCTCAGGTCAGCCTCAAGGTACGGCGACATGCAGCCATTCAGACATTCATTACATCTCAGCAGAAAAGGCACACTTCTAGTTTTTACCTGCCTCTGAAGTAACTCTTATGTGTTATTGGAGCTCGAACTACTGATTATCCAAACACGCATGTTGTTACATTCACGCATGGGGAGAAATTGTCCACATTCCATCCGATTAGAGCATGCCCCCTAAAGCATTACAGCCTCAAGGCCAAGCTCGCGCTCTTCTTCCTCCTCCAGATGAGAGGAAGGCAGCGCAGAAGAGAACCTTCACCGCATGGATGAACGTGTTCCTGCAGAGAGTAAGCAGGCACCAGGCAGCGCGGCACTTTCGGGCCCTTGCGCTCGCTCGACATTAAAGCGCTCACCGCCGCACCTCGCACTCTGTTGTTTCCAGCGCGACCCTCCGATCCGGGTGCACGACCTGTTTGCGGACCTTCAGGATGGCAGGATACTGATGGCCCTGCTGGAGGAGCTGTCAGGGTGCAAACTCGTGAGAACCATATCAATAAGCCTTCATTTACGCTCTGCTCTCGTGATGTGTTGTGTTTTGCCTTACTGTATTGAGTGTTTTGGGTGATATGTGGGAAGTCCATGCTGCTCCACAACAGAGTTGATAAACCTGTTGGCACCGAGCGAGTTTTGCATATTGTGAGGTGCTGCTTCTAAAATGAGTTTTTCTGGGTGAACGTCATAAATCAACTGCACCTCAAGCACTCGGTTAAAGGCTGGTGATGTGACTCGTGGATAAAACCCCTCCAGCTGCAACAAAGCGATGCCACCAATGAAATCAATGTGCTTTACAATATTGATCAAGATCCTCTTCATCATGAAGAGTCACAATGAAAAGCAGCTCTCTGTCTTTAGACCAGGTCACACGCCTGCTCACACTAGTTTCCTGTTTAATCAACTGTTGTGTTGCTAACCTGCTGTTTCTTTAGCTTTACAGGTTCCGATCGTCTTCGCACCGCATTTTCCGCCTGAACAACATCTCCAAGGCGTTGGCGTTCCTGGACGACAGACACGTGAGTGTTGCGATTTTCCGTCCGACACGCATGACACTTCTAACTTCAGATGCAGGAGCTTGCCATTGATGCACTCATCCACTGTCTTCCCAGGTGAAGCTGCTTGGCATCGACGCCTGCGGGATCGCCGACGGCACCCCTTCTGTTGTCCTCAGTCTCGTTTGGAACGTCATCCTGCACTTCCAGGCCAGTACCTCCTCCCACCTCCTCACCCCCCCCACCCCTCATCCCTCAATCTCCAAGTCTTATCTCACGCCTCACCTCTGCGTTTGTCCGTGTCCCTTATCTCATGCGCGCCAAACAGGTGAAGGAGGTGATGGGAGGCCTCCAGAGGCATCTTTCTTCAAGCCTCTCCTCCTTATCGGGGAGCACTTACCCGTCCTCCGATGACCTCTCGCCCCAGGCGGACGACGCGAGCGGTTACTCCTGCAACACACTGCCAAGCAAGGGCAGGAGGGCCGCGAGGGAGCCAAAGTACCACGGGAAAGCAATCAAGACGCTCCTCCAGTGGGTCCAAAGATGCACTTCAAAGTAGGCGAGCCGCTCCGGTCCCTCGTCAGCCAAACGCCGAGTGGAACCAGACGCCGGCAGGCAGTGATGCTGTTTATGTGCTGTCTGCCCTCTAATCCCCCGACCGCAGGTATGGGGTCGACGTGCGCGACTTCGGCAGGAGCTGGAGAAGCGGCCTGGGCTTCCTCGCCCTGATCAAGGCCGTGAGCCCGGAGCTGGTGGACCTGAGGGAGAGCTTGTCCAGAGAGCCTGCCGAGAACCTCCGGCGGGCCTTCGCGATAGCCCACCACAGTCTGGACATACCGCCCCTGTTGGAGCCTGAAGGTGAATAAAAGGTCGTCCGGAGCAGGTTCTGGCTGACTCGTAGGCAGCGCGTTGGACTGAAAACTGAACTGTGATCAGTGTCAATTTAGTGACGACTGCTGCATGACTGAGGTAACAGCTACTTTGTTGACACAAGCATCTGTATCTCGGTGTCGGATGCTCATTGTGGATATCACCATCTGAGGGGCGGCGGGGGGTCACTTGTCAGTCTGCGCATCACTTGAACCGAGCGCTTTTGTTTGTTTTGTTTTTTATCTGACACACAAAAGCCTCAAGTGGTCCTTCAGAAACAGAGCGGTCTCCGTGGTTACGGTCTGACTCTCCTCTCTCCCACTAGACGTGACGAGCTCGTCGCCGGACGAAAAGGCGATCATCACCTACGTGTCCATGTTCCTCGGCCTTCGCTCGTGCGCAGATGAGGTGGGTGCGCTCGCATGCTTTATCACCAACACCCCCCTCCTAAAAAAAACAACCAAATTGAGGCTTTTGTGCAAGAATGACTCTTCAGGGAGAAGATGTGTAGAAAAAACATATTGGGAAACAAATTAGTATTCAAAGTTCTCCTGGGCACCTGGAGGGGCCCGTTAAACTGACAGACAAACAAGAAAGTGAGTGAAGATTCGGTTTGAAAACAAATATTATAAAGCACTTAGCAAACAAACGACATCAAACAGCGCGGAGCATCAAGCAGATATGATAAGGACACCAAAAAAAAAGCAAAAACACCACATCAGAGAGGATTATAAGTGGCTGTCGAGGAGTCTTTTAAAGCGCCACTCGAGCTGGATGATGGGAAAAAAAAAAGCGAAAGGTGAAGTAATATAAGTTTGATTGAGCACTTCTTTATACCGACGTCCCATTGGTTTTCATTTTCCACTTTGGATTGATGAATAGGAGTCGACCGCGTCTTATTATTGGCTTTCTCTCTCTCTCTGTCTCGCTCAGTCTGAAGACTGGCGAAAGCTTTTTGAATCAGCGGCATCGATTGATGTGTCCCTCCATCCATCCAGCTAATAAACTATGTACAAAGCAAAGAAATTCAGGTGTCCACTTTCAATGTAAAAGCGAGTGCTTCATGGAGGAATCCTGCAGTTTGAACACTGGCAAACTTTATTAAGTGTCTTGGAGTTACCAACAAAACCATTGTTTTAAACTGCTCTCGTTGCCCACATCGCCCTCACTAACGTGCTCTCTGTTACAGGATCACACAGCGAACGCCGACATTCCGCAGATCCCCAACTTTGGCTCTCTGGAGTCGGTCAGTCTGGGGGAAACCCTCGCCGACGATCCGCAAGCGCAAGCTTTCCTCAGAAGCCTCGAGAAGAGCAGCGAGCAGCTTCTGTGGAAACGGTGGTCCGGGAAACCGGCGGGGCCCCCCCGCGCCGCCTCGTGTCAGCCAAACGGAGCCGACACCCCTGCCGTCTCCTCCGGTAAAGCCGTCCGAAGCGTGACCGAGCGGCCGTCGGGCAGGAGCCAGAGCGCCGCGCGGCTGCCCAGCCCGCTGGACGCTGTGGTGACCGGCCCGGAGATCCGCTCTTGGATGGAGACGGGTTCGGACCGCGGTCACGGCAAGCGGAGGTCGGACGAGAGTCGCTTCTCCTTGAGCTCCGAGGAAGGTTGCTACAGCCTGTCGATGCTGGATTCCGACGAAGAGGAGGCTTACAGCTACATCCTCGATTTGAATAAGGAGCTTGTCCAGCCGTATAATCAGAAGAGACAAGTAGCAAGAGTTGAGGAGGAAACAGCAGAGGAAATGATTGAAGAATCGAAGCACCTCAGCGTGTGTCGGACGGTTAATGGCAGCCGGGGACGCTCGCCGGAGCAGAGCGAGGATTTGGATCGAGAACCACTCGTGTCGGAGGTCCACAGGAAGTTTGATCGTGACACGGAAGGAAGTGGCCTCGGAGGTGAGCTTGACCTGGAGCCAGAGGCAGAAAGTGGAAGCAAAGAGGCCTGGCAAGAGGAGGGAGCTGATAAAGGACCGAGTCCCAGCGATGGAGGCCGCGGGAAAGAAGCGGCGGGGAAGAAAATGGCCAATGGAAGATTGGCGAAGGACGTCTCTGATGAAACAGAAAATAATGCGGTGAAAGCCGAGAGTCCTGAAGTGGCTTGTTGGCAGACGAGTGCCGGGGAGCGAGGAGGAGGAGGAGGAGGGCTCCCTGAGAGACGGGGACGAGTGAGCGAGTGGAGAGCGGCGCAGGAGGAGGGAGACGAGAGGGGGCATTTGGCGAGATCCGAGAACGTGCGCAATTTAGGAAGTACAGGAGAGGAGAGCGACGTGAAGGAGGAAGGGGGAGAAAATGGACGGAAAGCGAAGTCAGAAAGTTTTAAGGTCGCCGTCGACGGAGAAACTTCGATTGAGCGGGCTGCTCGAGGCGCCCGGGCGACGGGAGTCGCAGCAGAAAGAGGGAAAAGTCAGGACCGCGCGCGTGGGAGCAACGGAGACGAAGGCAAGATGGCGGACGGCGTTCGCTCTGGGCCCGATCGAACAGATCCGGAGGCGTCCGCCGCTGCTGCCTCCACACCTGACACTGATGAGGCCGCTGACAGCCACGACGAGGATCGCGGTCGGACCCCCGTCTGCGGCGCGACCCCTCAATCACTCAGGTTGGGATTTTATCGACGCGAGCACGGCTGACAGCTCAGCTCATCACCCATAAACCTCCTGTCACGCTCTCTAATTTAGCCACACACTGATGGAAGATCGCAGCAGTTCAGACCTGAAACAATGAACAGAAACGTCCGTCCACAGACACGTTCCCTTCAGTGCCTGCTCAGCCTTACTCAGCCCGACTCGCGTCGTCATGACGACGTGCTGATGCCAAAATTCAAACGGTGAGAGAAGTGGGGCCACGTCGGGCTGAGTAGGTACTTATGGGAGAGCGCCGAACGATAGCTAACAGCTGCTGTTGCGAGCAGCCAATCCCTGCTTACGTTGGGTGAAGCCTGGACACGCCTCTGTCGGGTCACACGCACACGCACACGCACACGCACACGCACACGCACACACACACACACACACACACACACACATTTTTAACCTAATGCGGGGGCCAGAGTCTAACACTCGCATGCATGTGTGTTTGTGTGTGTTTGTGTGTGTGTTTTCCAGCAGCGAGGGACGACTCACTCCCCAGTCCGCGGCAGCCTCTTGTGACGTAACCCCGTCAGAGCTGGAGCTGCTCTTTGTCCTGTGGATCCTGCTCTACTGCTGCCTCATCCTACCTCAGATGAACCCCTGAGTGCCCCCATCATCCCACCCCCTCCCCCCTCCCTGCAGCGCAGCCGTCCTATTAAGATATGCTTATTAGCCCACTTCCCACTAACGAGCCAAACAGGGAGCCCTCGGGCTGGGCCGGCTCTTTATCTGTGTCACCGAATGCTTTTCCCTCATGGCAATTATTTAATGATTGTGTTTGTTTCTCTCTGCCAGCAGATATGATTTGTAATAACTCGGGCTATACTGTCAGATAAACGCAAAAACACTGTAATCCGCGTTATTACGCAGATCCACAGCTGCTCACGTTATCGCAGAGGCTGCTTTTGTTGTTTTTTTTTGCTGAATGCATGATTAGAGTTAACGCCTCTCCTCTCCACTCTCCCAAATCAACCACACGGGGGCGCAGCAGCCTCAGAGCAGCGGCTGGAGCGACTGCGCAGCCTTCTGAGGCTCCTGAGTGACCTGCTGTTCAATTAGAAGCTGCATTGACACGCCGAGATTAGTCCGATCGCCTTTAATAAGCTCTTTTGACATTTTCTCAGACTCCTAACGTGTCATTTGTGGCTTTGCGTGCGCGCGGGTTTCGACTGCCGCCACCTCGTATGTGTTAAAAGGTGCACGTGCGATTAATCTGGAGTTGCCTGAGACTCCGAGATCAAAGTAATAAACGTGATTTGTGCGATGAATAAAGATGGTGTCCACCTCCCAGCTGAAGGAGACGACTCGCTGGCATCAGTTGCGTCCAAAGTCCTTGTTGACCACAGTGTTTATAAAAGGGGGGGAATGAGTGTGCGGTGTCCTCACTGCCCACAGATTACACACATATTCGCCGGATTCTCAGAAGCTCAAAACAAGCTGTCATTGTTTGCTCGGCGCTCAAACCAGGGGTCAAAAGCTCAGCCTCCAGCCGAGGGATCGATGGGCTTTCAACACCGCCGCCCCCGCCACCCCCCACCCCCCCCACACCGGACCACGGGAACGCAGCTTCCCTAAAGCAGGAGTTTGGCCGGGCTGCGACGGAGCGATGGCGACTGCCGTGTTTACGTTCGCGTGCTTCGCGGTCCCGGCGCTGCTGACGTGCTCCCCGGCACACGCGTCGGCCGCCACCGAGCCCGGGACCCTTCTGCAGCGGCGACGGGAGGTCAGTCAGCGGCCGCAGCTCAACACGTCAGAACTGAACACCGCGCTGGCCTTTGACCTTTACCGTGACCTGGCAGCCGGCGCTGGCACCGACCCCGGCGTCCAGCGGCAGCAGAATCACAACATCTTGTTCTCGCCCTTGGGCCTGGCGTCGGCTCTCGCTCTGCTGTGCCGAGTCTCCGGGTCCGAGAGCCGGCGCCAGGCCCTGGAGGCCCTGGGGGTGGCAGCCAACTCCACGGAGCACAGCGTGCGGGCCACCGTATCGGCTCTGGCAGACTTGCAGCGGAGCCTGAGTTTCCGAGAAGGAGGCGGCGGAGGGGGTGGCGCTCAGGAGGCGGGGACTGAGGATGGAGAGGAGGAGGAGGAGGAGGAGGAGGATGCTGCCGTTGGTGAGACGGCCCTCGGGAGGGGTGCCGGAAACGGGACTGATGCGGGCGATGGAGCGGTGGGGGATGCGCGCCCTGAGAACGGCACCCGCGCCGGGGGCCAGTTGAGGGTGTGGAGCGACCTGCACGTGGATGGAAAATCGCCAGATTTTGAGAGCTTCGTGTCCGGGCCGGCGCTGAGCGGACCCACAACAGTCAACATCAGCTTTGAGACACTGACCAAGGACTTAGAGGCCTCGGACAAACTCATACTAAGCAATTATATCTATTTCAAAGGTAGCTCCTTTCATACTAATGACTTTGTTGGTGGTTAGATATCACCTTCTGGAAATGTGCTGGTTCACTCACAGCTTCCTCCTCGCCCAGGTCTGCTCCCCTTCGAGCGGCGCCACACGGTGCTGCGGCCCTTCCAGCTGAACGCCACGGCCAGCGCCGACGTTCCCATGATGCTCCGGGACGACTCCTCGGAGGTGACCATGCTGTACGACACCAACTGCTCGGCCACGGTGGTGCGGCTGGGCGTCACGCGGCGCCTGGCCTCGCTGCTGCTGCTGCCCAAAGCCGAGCCGCAGCCGCTGGAGGGCTGCCTCTCCGACGGCCGCATGCGCTTCTGGCTCAGCAACCTGAAGCCCGGGTAGGTGGGGAGCCCGGGCGGAAGGGGGGGGGGTGGTCCGGAAGGTGTGCCGGGCTGTTCTCGGCTGTTCTCGGGTGACCTTTGCTCAGCAGCCTGAGGATTGCTGAACTTGGGGGGGGGGGGGGGGGGGGAGGGGTTTAGTATGAGAGCTCAGTCTATTTTATATTCTGCCTGATTCAAAATTGATGCACTGTTTCATGGACATCTTCGATTTTTCAGGGGAGCATACAGGAATGTATTCAAATCCCCTATGAACTGCGTCAAGGTCACCGTCTACATTCTATACTCACTATGGTCGCTATACTCACTATATATGTTTACAGTGTTTTATGACCACCAGGCAACACAATGTAGGGAAAGTGTTTGAACGAAGCTGCCAAAACGACTGTAGCAGTCTGTCAGTAGCTAGTTTGGCCTTACAGGTGGCCGAGCAGCACGTCTCCATTTTGTGCTCGTCGTGGGGTTTGTTCAGTGTTCAGTCACGCAGAGAGAGACAGCCGCTTCGACGACGAGAGGTGACGACAAAGCCCTCACGAATTCCACCATCTTTTCCTGCTCACTTAAAACAACCTGGAGGTAAAAAGCAAACAAACTCCAAGTTCAGATTGTCGGAAATGTTCAATATTATTTTGGAAAACAACAGATTACGGGATGATTGTCTGACGTGTCGTCGACGGATGATTGTGAGAAACACATTTGTGTTTGAAATTTACAAATGATAGTGATACTTAGCTTCTGTATATTCCTTTAAGGCGCACCTAAATGCCTTTAATTTCCTCAAAAACCAACAGCGCGCCTTTTAATCCGGTGCGCCTCATAGTGTGGAAAATACTTTGACACCTTTTCCTCAAATCCCTTGAAATAGAACTGACAGTTTCTGCATGATTGAATGCGGCCACGATGATTCTAAGGTTAACACTCGTTTGTCCTTATTTGCCTGAGCCTCCACACAGCTCTCCACAGCTAAGTCACACCCTCCCGATGCAGTTTGTAACTCAGCAATAATTACCGCTCTCTATACATCGGCGAGTGCAAAAAAAACCCCTCTGCATCACCCACTCGCACGAGTTGTAACAAGACAGCTTGGAGCAAATCCATTAACGCATTGATTGCTGTTCTCACAGACGGGCAGAAATTCGCTTCCCCAGGTTCCAGCTGAGGAAATCCTACAGTCTGGAGCGGCTCCTGAGGAGCGCCGGCGTGTCCTCCGTGTTCTCTCAGGCCGCTGACTTCTCTGGAATCTCACAGAAGACGCTTAAACTGATCAAGGTAGATATATAAAACACAGAAGAGCTGTTTTTCTTTGCTCTTGTAAACAACACCACAAAAGCAGAGTGAGGGTTTGTTGGGAAGTCGCAACAAACATGCCAAACTTTCGCCCTCAGGCCCCGCATGAGGTTTCGCTGGAGTTGGAGGAGACCAAGCTGGGCGAAGGCGGGGGCTCGGACGTCTCGCTGGACTTCTCCGTCCCCCCGAGGATCACCTTCGACAGGCCGTTCATGCTCATCACCTACGACGTGGTCACGGGACTCGTCCTGCTCATCGGGAAGGTGGTGGATCCCACCGCCGTCTAGACGGGGAGCGCTTCGGTCTGAGCGCGTGGAGGTGGATCTTATCATTCCCAGCCGTTTCAATAAACTTGCAAAGGGGCGTTCTGTTCTTTTGGTTGTTTTTTCCCCTTTGTCTCTCTCTCTCTTTCATGAAGATTTATGGTTTGTTCCTCCATTTTCACCAAATGATGTAAAGCCAATTCAAACGGCAGCAATCTGTCCCCGCGACTGTGAAAACATAAAGCTCTTTTCTCCCATTACAAAAGCATTTCTTCTTCTACTCCCCCCCCCTCCCCATCCCATTTCCTCGTCCAACGTCTCTTTATCGTCTCATGCAACTATTTGAAACCGCTTTGGAGGAGCATCAAGGCTGATACAAAGAGAAATAAGAAGGAAAGAAAGAAAGAAAGTAAGGAGCGTCTTTTAAATAGTGCTACATCTTGGTGACTGTTCGTGGGGCAGCAGGGGGGGTGGGGTGGGGGGGTGGGAGCTCTGGGACAGCAGCTCATTTTTACCTCCAGTCAGACAGCCTGCTGACGATATCGCGATGATATTTGGCTCATTCAGGGGGGTGATGAATGGAGGGAAGCTTGATGAATAGGACAGCGGATCTCTCACAAGCAACAGAAATGTCAGCCTATTAATCAGCGAGGGTTCGACCGGCCTGTGGGAAGCCCAGACTTTCAAAGAGCGTGCGCCCCCCCACCCACCCACTCCCTCTTCCCTCCAGCAGACGTGGACGCTGATCATCTGACAAGCACTTCATGCGACGATGGGCCACGTGCGCGGAGGCCCGACGCCTTTTTTATTCACCCTCTCACGCCGCTCTCTCTCCGCTTCCCTTTCACGGACGCCCTCTGAGAGCGGCCGTGTGAGAGGCTTCCAGGGCGCATGATGTGAAATTGCGCGCCATCATCGCCATGTGAGCGCCGCCGCGTCACGCCCTCTGCTGAGAACTGGCTCCGGAGCGCTGCCGGGCTCTGCCTCCCAGACACGTCTCCCCCCCACGTGTGTCTTCAATGATTGGTTAACCTGTTTAAGTAAGAGGTTAATGGCACGTCGCTAATGCTTTCGACAGGGCGCCCTCTGTTGACTGGTGGGGAAACTTCACACTGCATACTGTGGATCACCCCTCCAAGGCCCACCCCCAAAAATAGAAAATTACAGTGGCCACAAAGCTGTGATGCAGAGAGATTTACTTACAGTGTCTCGCCTGGGGTACTTGTGGTGATGGTTCAATTGTGTTGCATCAGTCTTGACAGCTCGGCCAGATAGTTCCCAGGATAGGCCAAAGGAGAAGGCTTTTGGTTAATTTTTGACCAAGCTCTCAGCTGACTCTCCCAGCTCCAGTATAAAAGGGAAAACCCCCCGACCAACTGCCTGCAGCAAGGTGGACACTGAAGGTGAGTGTCGTTCTTCGCTCTCAAATCCTGGGAACCGGGCCCCGTCGCTGCCACTTTAAAGGACGTCGTTCGAGTGAACTGACTTGCTCTTCTCCCGACAGGCTCTGAAGATGCGTAGCACATTAGCGAGCTGTGCTCTGGCAGCACTGCTGGTGGCCGTGGCTTGGGCCGACCACCACCACGGCCACGACCACCACGACCACGACCATGACCACCACGACCACAGTCACCCCGAGGGCTTCACCTGCCACAGGCTGTCGGATCCCAACGCTGACTTTGCCTTTGCCCTCTACAAGAATCTGAACGCAAAGACCCCAGCCGGGAAGAACATCTTCTACTCTCCGATCGGCATCTCCGCGGCCCTGTCCATGCTGTCCGCGGGGGCCGCCGGGGAGACCCAGAGCCAGATCACCTCCACCTTGGGCTACAGCGCCCTCAACCAAACGCAGATGGGTGAGAGCTACGAGCATTTCTTCCACATGCTCGGACACAACCAGGAGTCCCGGCAGCTGGAGGTCGGCGACTCGGTCGCGGTGCGTCCCGGCTTCACCCCCCGCGAGGCCTTTGTGAACGACATCAAGCACTACTACTCCGGTGAGTTCTTCAACGTCGACTTCTCCAAACCCGAGGAGGCCGCCGCCGAGCTCAACAGGCACATCGCCCTCAAAACGCACGACAAGATCAAAGACATGGTGAAGGACTTGGACCCCTTGACGGTGATGGTGCTGATAAACTACGTCTTCTTCAGAGGTAAGAACCCTAAACCCCCCGATCCTCAACAAACTGCGGCGAGCAACCGCCCACTTCGTCCTCGCCGTGCTTCGTCTCACACAGGACAGTGGGAGCACGTGTTCGACGGCAACATGACCCAGAAAGCCGACTTCCACGTGGACGCGGCCACCACCGTCCAGGTGGACATGATGAGGAGGCTGGGCCGCTACGACATCCACGAGGACAGCGAGAACCACGCCACCGTCGTCCGGCTGCCCTACAAGGGCAACGCCAGCATGATCGTGGTCCTGCCCGAGGAGGGCAAAATGAAGGAGCTGGAGGACAAGATGACCAGGGAGCACCTCGCCCAGTGGCAGTCCTCGTTCTTCAAGAAGTGAGTCCGGCGTTCCCGGAGCGCGTTGAGCCCTTGCTGTGACAAGTCCAGGCCGATGAACCGCCTCTCTGTGTGACTGCTCTTTGCTCCTCAGCAACGTGAACATTCACATGCCGAAGTTCTCCATCTCTGCCGATGCCTCCCTGGTCGACACACTTAAAGAAATGGGAGTGACTCACGCGTTCTCTGACGAGGCAGATTTCTCCGGCATGTTTGATGGGGTCAAGGTCCAAGTCTCAAAGGTGGGGGCCACCGTTCACCTCCTACCCCCCCAACCCCCTCCTCCCCTCCACCTTACGCGCATGTGCGGCGTCTCACTCTGCGTTCCTCCTCAGGTGTCCCACAAGGCCGTGCTGAGCGTGGACGAGACGGGCACGGAGGCGGCCGCATCCACCGCCATCGAGGTCATGCCCATGAGCATGCCGGAGACGGTCCAACTGGACCGGCCCTTCCTGGTCTTCATCCTGGACAACGAGACCAGGAGCATCCTCTTCATGGGCAAGATCAGCGACCCCACGGCCATGTGAGGGCGCCGCAGGGGAAGGAACGTTTCGGTCGTCCCGATCTCCCAGTGACGTCAGGAGCCCCGGGGACTACTTTCTGAACTCGGCTGGGTTCACACAGGTCCAGCATCGCGCCAACTCTGTGCCAGTCACAGCATCGACGGACACACCACACCTCCTTGTTATTCTACTTTTGCTCAACACAACAAAATAAAAGCATTTAATGTTTCAAGGCTTTAATCTGATTTCACTGAAGACTTTCTGAATGGATTTAGAGGAATGAAGAGTGACTGAAGACATTACAGTAGAAAAGAGTCCTGGTCGCCACGGCGATAACAACTAAGTCCTTTTTCCTCCTAGTTCTCGAATCGCACGGAAGCACCAAAGGTAATGCGTGACTGAGCGATCTCAGCTGACCAGAGACGAACACGTACAACAAATAAAAATAAAGTGAGTGTGACTGTCGTGGCTGCTGTATTAGCATGGGTGCTGATGCGGGGGGGGGGGGGGGGGGTGAGGAGGCC
>JAUESF010000019.1:11624381-11639108 GCA_032274765.1 Malacoctenus tetranemus | reverse complement strand
AATAACAGACACCAAACCACCGGATCATAACCCGCCATTAAAGCCCCCACACCCCTTCCCCGCCCCCCCCCCCCCCCTTCATTATGCCTTGTGATGGTAACTGGGTGTATTCAGCAGTATTATTACAGAGATGGGTGATGGCCAGCTACACATCAGGAAGGACAAGAAGAGGTTTCCTGTTAAAGTATTGTGTTTTTATTACATGTAGGAGAGTCGTTTAGATACAAGCTCCATGAAATGAAAGTCGGCACCATCGCCAAGTGAATACTCCGGTGTGTGAGGACATTAACCATCCACTTACCCCCACGTGCTGTTGCTAAATCCTGAACTCCGTGAAAGGTTCAGGGGGAAAAAAAAAGCACCCGTCAGACAATCTTCCTCCTCGTCCTGATAACGCGGTCAAAGTCTGATATTAAGATGACTCACCGAGATTAGCCTGCGCTTTCAGGGGGGGGGTTAGACGAGCAGCGCTGCCATATCCTCGTTTGACACACCGCGCACCTCCCCCTCCCGGTGCACCCGGTGTGTGCCAATGAATATTTCAGCGAGTCAAAATGGATATCACTCCCGAGTCAGAGAGGCGCTGGCTCAGGCTGCGGCGCTACAAGTGGGGGGGGCATTAGTGCCAGGCATGCTCAGGGGAGGACGGGGGTGATGGAGCAGGACGTCGTGGGCTGGGGTCACTGTAGATCAGCTTGGATCCAAATAGATGCGAGATGTTGTTGATCTCCTTGATTTAGATCCTATAAGAGGGTATTCAACTTTATTGAGATAGGGTCAGACTCGAGAGCTAAAGACAACGTTAGTCTGTGTGCAAGCAATCACCAAACTCAATGGTGAGCTGCAGACTGCAGACCCCTCACAGGGGTCCAGTTGGAACAGTTCCATTTATGGGACCAGGATTCGTTATTCATCCTTTCACTAGTCCTCCATAACGTAATTGCAAGTGCTAAAACACGCGCTTTTTGATACAAATGTGATAAATTACACGCGTTTGTCAAATGAACAGCTTCTCAGTCCGTTATATCTGCTACAATTTAGTTCATTTGATGGATGTTGCTGCTGAAAGACGATTTAGAACGTGTTTAATATTTCACAACTCCCCAAAAAATGAAGTCGCCCATTATCTGTTGGTGGTTTTCCACTGTAGATAGACAGGGGACTGAAGGATTGGTGTACCTCAGCTTGCTTTCTAAAGACCACTACCTGCTTGTCTCTGACCCCCCCTTGACTCGGCAGAGTTTCACTGTTTAGCAAATTTGGAGCAAAGTGTGTTCATGCCTTGCAGTCTATTTCTGTGAGCGGTCGATCCCCCCCCCCCTTCAGCAGGACTTCACCCACCTTGTTTACTGAAATCTATCTTTATTTACCCAAGCACACAGAAATCACAGCCAGTGGTTCGCCTGTTTGTGTGCGATTCAAATACGATCCTGCGAGAGGGCTTCATCTCGGGTCACCCCGGATTCCAGCTCCCGGCCTGCCGAAACCGACCGTCGCGTCATCCGGACGCTCCCGGGCAGCCGGCGTTCCCTGCGCGACGCGCGGCAGAAGATAAGCTCCTCTCTCCATTGTCGCGTTTTCAGCTGAGACGCCGCTTCCCACGGCGGAGGAATCCGCCTTAAACCAGTCACTGTACAAATAGTTTGACATAAACCGCGCATTAAAGATCTTACTCCTCCTCGCCGCCCCGACTCACCCCCCACTCCTCCCGCAGCATTCGATGAAAGAGAATTCACAAAAGCCAAACGGGACATTGTGCTTTCATATAACCCCCAAAATTCATGCAAGCTTAACAAGCGATAACACTGCACTCGGTAAACTGTGTCGCCAGGTTCTTCTGAGGATGTGCGAAGCGCTGGGAACCATTATTTGGACATGAGAGGCACATTATCCTTGGCTGGCGGCTCTGAATTTGCACCAAGCACTTTGACTGCGGCTACAAAAGGGGCTCCGAGCCGCCTTTTCAGGGCTTCTGCTCATCCCCTTTCACTCCCCTTCATGACAATACATCTTATCATCGAGTATCCATCTCCCTCCATGCATCTTTCCCCCCGGGGACCGAGCCCACATCATAAGTGATGTGGCATGATTCAAGTGAGCTTCTGCCAATTTATTTTGCATAAGACTTTGTCAGTCACGCTCAAAAGTAATGAGGCGCCGCCGCCGGTGGAGACATTTGCAAACTAAACAAGGCCTCAGCTGAGTGCGTGCCCGTGCTACCGTCATAGCGTCAGCGTCGCCGGTGTCGTCATGGCAGCGTGGAGGGATGGTGGTGGTTGTTTTTGGTTTTTTTTTTCCCCCCCTGCAGTTGTGACGTGCTGCAGCTGGTCACCGTGGGATGTCCGTGAGGGGTTGTGGGAAAGCCAGCGAGTGTTCAGGCAGCAGATCAACATGTAAACGATTCACTGCAGCAGCTGTAAGGATGGTGAAGCACAGTTTGTTCACTCAGAGTCAACGTCATATCAGCAAGTGTGAAAGTTCATCAGACGAAAGGGAACAAAACGATGAGCGGACGTGACGTGCTGACATCTTGCTTGGCTTTTGTGTAACCGTGACAACTTGCGCTCCCATGTTGAGTCCTGGTAGAGTTTGGGTGAAGCAACAAACAAGAACTTCTTCATGCATCCTCCCTTTAGATCGACTCGACATGTGACTTGAGCACCGGTTTCCAGAATAAAAGTCTATCCAGCCAGTGAAAGCTCCTCTATAAGTGGGCTTCCTTGTACTCAATCACCTAAATGACCCGTTTGTGTCTCTTCCGTTTGGTATCGACTCTGCCCTGAGGGAATCACAGTCGAGTTACATATCGATGATGGAGGTTGATTGCGTGTTGAACCTTGCCAATCATCTGTCGCAAGTGTACAATCAGCCAAGGACGGCCCCCTTGTTGACACTGAGGTTGCCCACCAGTAGGTCACAATCTTCAATTAGGGAATCGTCTCAACGGCAACAAGATCAGCTGACACTCCAAGCAAACATTCGTGTTTCTTGGAGGATGTTTTGACCCTGCCTGTCGTGTAGAAAAGCAAATCCTGGAGCGTTGGCGTTTAGCTCGGACCGCGGGACAGCTGAAGGCAGCCGCCGAGCAGCGAGCCCGGCCGAAGGTGGTGGATAGAAGCCGCCCTTGTTCGGCGCTGCCCATCTAAAGAGGTGTCGGAGTATTATGGGACAAGCGCTCCCTTGTAAAGCGCCGAGTGTGGTCTGCTGGGGCTCTGGAGTCGCGGCGGAGGATTATGAAAGACATTTTTCTTTTCTCCACCTCTCTGTTTGCTCAGTCCGCTCTGTTTCTGTCTCTCTGGGGGGAAACAGAGCGGAGCGCGGAACACATCTGGGACTGGATTGAACTGGACCGCTGTGTATGCGTTGGACTGGGGAGGGTGTGCGTGTGTGTGTGTGTGTGTGTGCACCTACTGCAGAGTGGGTGCTGGAGAGAATCACCGCTGTTTTCTTTCTCAGTAGCGTGCCCTGTGCAGGTTTACATTGTAGCTGTGCCATATGCTCTACCCAGGAAATGGGCTTTATTAATACGTTTAAGAGCACGTCAGGCTCGGGTGACTTATGGTCGACGTAAGCCAATGTGAAGGTGCATTGTCGGCAACTTTTCACAAATAAAGCCGGGGTGAAAGAGGGGGAGCGAGAGAGAGAGAGAGAGGAAAAAAAGGGGACAGAAAGAAAAACATTCTCTGGGGGGCCTCTGTGGATTGGGGGGGGGGGGCTGGTTTGGGCCCCCGTCACAGGGGAGAGGACTGTTTCAGCGCGGCCTCTGCGTTCCAGGTGTTGCTTTTTAATTGGCAATTCCGCGAGCAATAAAGCATTTCACTTACTTTCGCTTGTAAAGTGCTTTCATTCCATCTCCAAATGATGTAATTACCCCACCGTCCCAGGCGAGAGGGCGGCGGGAGGGGAGGAGAGAGGAGGCGAGGGGAGGAGAGGGGAGGAGAGGGCCTGGCTCCCGGCGCCGCTCGCTCTCTCAGCACGAAGCCTGGTGGAGGCTTTCTGGGAGAATGTTTTCATTTAAGAGCCCAAACACCATAAAGTGAGGTAGTCGCTTTGCACAATAAACATACCCTTTAATTTCATTTCCAGCCCCCACCCCCCCAAAACCCTATGTTTGTCTAATGTTAACCAAAGCAACAAAGAAAACTAAGAAATCATAAAAAAAATACGAACCACCGGTTCGGAGCCATGTTTGATGTATGAAGGTCAGCGGGGGACGTTGGCTCTTTGTTCCCGGACACCGGCGGCGATTGACTTTTGCTTGTCCAACAATAATCTTTTATTGGCTTTTTTTTTTTTTTTTTACCGAGCACCAGGAGCTTATTTTTGCTTTCATCGCAGCTTGAGACGGACTTTTTTTTTTTTTTTATTTAAAGCTGGTGCTTGTTCGCGACTTCATAGGTCAGAGTGAGCACCGATGCAAATGAGTTGAGAAACTTTGCAGCTCCCCCTTTTTTTTTTTACCCCTTCGTGAGCTGGCCATCGCTGGAAGTAGGCGAGAGGCTTTAGATTACAAATATGTTAATCGATTCAGCGAAACCCCGTCCGGCGATGTTATCTTTTGGAAATGTTGCGGTGAAAAAAGGGGGGAGGGGGGACTGGGGAGAGAGGGAGAGAGGGGCTTTTGGAAAACTTGTTTTCCTGTTTAGCCGGAGTGGAATTTCTTCGCGTGACCCCTGGAAAAGGTCAGACGCGAAGCCGAGTGTGTGTCGGCCGAGCCGCGCGGAGACGTGTAACCCGAACCCGAAAGTCGTTTGACTAAAGCCGATCTGCCGGTCCACCTGAGGATTGTGAACCCTTCACCGAACAAGTTCAGCCTGTCTGATTGCGGTGCGGGGAGAGCGGGCGGGCGGGGGCGGGGGGAGGGGGGGTCCCGGGCTCCATTTGATCCAAACGTCAGGTGCGAAACGTCGAATTCCAACCCGGGGGGGGGGGAGCCGCGTGACCGAACCGCGCGGGAGAGTGAGGAGTCAGAGGGAAAGAGCGGCGAGTTGCTACAAAGGGGCCTACCTGGCTGCGCTTCTGCATATCAGACCTCCCCAGCGCCTGTCAGCGTTCCAGCAGGGGCGACATTGCCAAAAAACACAAAAACAAGCTGTTTCGCTATCACCGCTGTTCCCATGGGAACCGGCCCCACAGAGGGTGTGCCTGCTCTGACACTCATCTGCACAAACAGTCCGCCAGTCGACTCCCTCGGCATACAACACAAGCTGGGAGGAAGCGGATTTGGGGCGGCGGGTGGCGTTGGTATGAGGAGCCGAGTGCCACATAGGCTCCGCCACCCCCCCCTTGCCTCAGGGAAGCAGGGCCCCAATGCAGAACCACGGCTATCGGTGTTGGCGATTAGCCGGCCCCGCTTGTAAAAAAAAAAAAAAAAGAAAGCACCACGAGGGGGAAGCGAAAGGATCAAGACTCCCGAGACGCGGGGCTCGCGGTGCTCGTTCGCAGCACTTCCTCCCCTCTAATAGAGACCACACGTTCCCAGTGGCTGGAGGCGGCAGCTCGCGCCGACGACAGAGCTCCAGTTCAAAGGCGAAATAAAAAAAAAGAAGGGTTGAGCGGCGAGTGGGGAGTAAACAGCAGAAAGTCAGCTGGAAGAAGAATAAACAAATAATTGCCAGCCCGCTTCAATGAGATTTCCCTGCTTTTTGATGCCCCCCCCCCCTTTTTTTATTTTTCACCATGATCGCTTTGTTCCCTGCTTCCCCGCCCCCCTGCCTGTTCTGTTGAGCGAGCCAAATGCAGAGGAATGAGCATCCACCACCCTCACCACCACCCCCCGCACCCCTCTCCTCACACCTCTGCTGCATCACTACAGGTGGCACACACACCATGTAATTAATACAGAGCGCGCACCTGCACGGCTCGATGGACGCGCAAGCGCTCGCCGCCGCGACGCAGGTGTCGGCGTTCGGTTGAGAGCTCTGCACAATCGCGGCTCGCGTTCAAACTACAAGGCAGGAAAAAAAAAAAGAAAGGAAAAACCCCCCGTGACGGATACGAGCAGGTTTTGACGGCACAGGAAACATCGTTACACCCTCTCTCACTGCTTTGAAAACTCCACAGTTGTCATTTTGGACAACTGTAGGGAGGCATCAACCGTTGTTCTCTTCCAAAAACCCCGTATATTTTCTTGCGAGAAGTTGGCTCGATGCAAGCGGGCGAGCTTCCAACTCGGATGCGAGTGCCGGCGTGTCTCTTTGGCATTGAACTGATGTGTGGCGTACCCACGGCGACGTCTCACGTCAGCTCTATTAGACGGGTTTAATTGGGGAACTTGTGATTAATCGCAGTTAGTTGCATTTTAGTTTTTGACCAAAAACCAACATCTTTCAATCAAATGCATTTATTTTGCGTCATGTTTGTGGTGACTTGGGATTCGGTGTGTTGCCCGATGACACTTTGAAGGGCGTGATGGAACCATCAACCTCTGGGATGGTAGATGATCACGTTATCAATTAATCTTATCTTCCTATGATTGGTTAACTTTTCATTTTGTCCTTTTTTTCTCTGTAATTTGAACACAACACAGTTGCACCGCTTATTTATTTGCTATAGCTGCACTTTGTCCTCGCACTGAACAATTTCCATACTGGAGAACAATTTGTTTGAAAAAAAAAAACCCACCTCTAAATAGAGTCTGAGAGCCACTTCACTCTCATATGTTGCAGTCAAATTACCAGGAAATCGACTGCTTAATCACAACTGTGTGCCAGCGTGTTGCAACATTTGGTCCGTGAGGCCAAAACGAACACAGTGTGACACAGAATGATTCCTCTTGAAATGCAGGACTTTAACCTCTCCTCTCTCTTTGCGAAGGAGGGGTGTGTGTGTGTGTGGGGGGGGTCTGCCAGTGTGTGTCAGTAAATGGACTCTCATGTGGCGATGCTCTCTGGGCTGATTGTGTTCATTAAGTGAGACAGAGCAGCAGGTGACCAATCAAACACCAGAGAGGAATGTGAATGAGCTGCCAGTGTGTGTACCAAATGGCCAATCAGTGGTCATGCTGACAACACTTATAAATCTGGGATTAAACCGGACAAATCCCTTCGCTTGGCCTTTTTCTGAGTCTCCGACCCGCGGCACCGACAGCCGAGTGCATTACGACGATCCGTGGCGCTGAAGCTCGGCGACTTTTGAAGTTTGGAAAAGGACGGCGTTTGTCGACCGACTTCAGCTTTTTTTTAAGCGACACGTCTGCTGATCTACTTACGTCCCCTAAATTCAGGCCACTTTATTGGATTTTCCAGATTATGATCAGTAAATTGATTTATCCTAACAAGGTTAGCTCTTACTTGGACGGGAGGCTAACCTATTGGCTGCGCGGGGTCAGGTCTGGACGACGGGATCGGGAGACGTCCCGCGGTTCTTTCCTGTCTGCTGAAACTGGGATGTAACTGTGCAAACATTGTTGGTTAAGACGCACTGAAACGCGTTCAGACGGATACTGTGGTGCAGGTTTAGAGATAAGAAACACATAAAATCCAGGTGAAATGTTCATTTTTCCAAGTTATTAGTCATAAATCATATCTTTGTCCTGCATGATGTATTAGGAAACATACATTTTTAGGTTTTTAGCATCTTATTTGAATTATGACACAATTTTATGGAGTTTACCCAGAGAATTTAGTAGTATTACGCCTATTGAAAAATTAATTTAAGAAGTTAATTTTCATATGCACTTTTAAAGCCATGCTCAGTTATGTTTGTTATGATGGATTAATTTGTATTTCACTTTGTTGTGATTGGGGTTCAGCTGGGTAATTAAACACTACCTGACTGAGTCTCTCAGCTCGGCGTACGATGCAGTGAGAGTGCAGCGATACAGGCACAACAAACAGCGTGGCAAAAAAAAAAAGCTCCAGTGCAGCCTTGAAAGTGAGCTGCTTTGTAATAACGAGCTCCAACACAAATACGGATTTACTGGTTCAATTAAACGGGCTCGGCTGAGGCCTTTTCCAGCCAATGAAAAGCTCCCGAATATCAACACATAAAACTGCACTAAGCCTGCCAGTTGAGGAGCCTCCCTGTTTCTCACTAACCAGCACGTTACAGTGAAGCCAAACACAGGAAACTGCGATGTGTCTCGTTGCCTTTAAAGTGTCTCAGTGTGTCTTTGACTGTGACCAAGTAGTTGGCCATGAAGCTGAGAGGACTTACACAGCAGCATGTCATCAGCGTAGCTACTGATTCTCCACAATAAGTAGATGCTTTTTCTCCAACAAGGAGAGCAGCTGTTCAGTCGACGCTTACAGCCGGCGTACAGCTGACGGTGCCCTTCACACCCCACGCAGCAGTGACGGAGGTCTCGACCCTTCTCCTGTGAGCAACTGCGCGTGTAGTTAGGTGGAGTTTCTTGGATTGTTTTTGTGACTTCCTTGTTTGAAGATCGTGCTTCAAGAGAAACAGGAACGTGTTGTGGTTCTGCAGCGATGGCTCATCTGCTCTGACGTGTTTTCTGCACAACATTCATATGCATCTCAACATGAAACTGACATGATTTTTTTATTCCTACCATCTTGATTAAACACTTTGATCTACTCTTAAAACTTTATTTTTCAGCTCGCGGTAATACTTTGCCTGCACTCTTCTTAATCTCCAGTGTGGCTCCTCCATCAAGGATATTATGGAAAGAATACTAATAATTGTAATCCGTTTTCATGTATTATGCAACTCTCCCACTCCGGTGTCTGTGGACACCTCTTTTGTGTGCTTTTTATCTCTCTGTACGATTCATATCTCACACCCGGGGCGACTAGAAATGTGCAAGCAGCAGCGCCACAAGAGAGCAAAAAGGAAGAATAAAAAAACAAAACAGCTTTCTCCCCTGAGGATAACACCCCGCTCTCTAAGTGAGCAATAAATCTGGCACTTAGGGGGAAGTTGCCTGTGTTTGCGTGTGTGTTTGAGCGTGTAAATGCACCCGGTGTCCTCGGGGGGCCATCGCCTCCAGAGCTGTCATACGCCGGGACGGCCCCCGCAACATCCGTAACCCGTGACCCCTGGAACTCCTGTTTTGTTCTCGGCACTCCAGGCCCCCTCAGATATCCCTCCACTGGAAACCCCCCCCCAAGATGACAGACGCTCCTGTCGTCTACATCGCCCCCCCCACCCCAACCCACATAAGCACCCCTAATGCTACCCCGGTGGCCTTTGACCTCCCCGGCACCTCTGCCTCTCTCTGCGCGGCCGCCCTCACATTCCAGCGAAGGCACTGAAACCCGAGCCGGCGGTGAGCTCATCGCTCCCCGGCTCACGAATCAAGAGTTAAATGATACCAAAAAACAGTGAAAAGTTGAGAGAGGGAGAGAGAGAGAGAGAGAAAAGGGGGAGAGGCAGCAGTCAGAGGAGGAGGAGGAGGAAGACAGGTCTGGAACTGGTTCTGTGCGTCTGCTGGCCGGGGCTCCTCGGGGGGGTTGAGTTACAGCAGAGAAAGCGAGCGAGAGGAAGAGGAAGAAGTAAAACTGCTGGCGTCTTTGAGCTCTCTCCCTGCTTTTGTCCGTCTCGCCGTCCTTCCTCCACCACCCCCCCCCACTGCCCCCCCTCTCCGCCGGCCCTGACAGACTGACAGACTGACTGCTGCCCGCGGCGTCCTCCCGACACACTCCGCCGAGCCCCGCCGCCCTCCGTCCACGCTTTCAAGTTAACGAGCCCCGTCGGTCTCGTCCCGGCATCTACCAGCCAGAGGGGGGGGTGGGGGAGTCGAGCCCGGGGACGTGGGGTGTGATGCCGCGGGGGGTCGCGCCCCCTCCACCACCACCCCCCATCCACTCTCTCAGCGCCTGTGTTCTTCTCTGACCCTGCCATGACCACCAAGCGTCTAAAGACGGTAAGTGTCCATCTTTAAATTGTCTGTCTCTGTGTGTGTGCGCCGTGAAAGGATGTGTGACTGCTCTAAAGTGGAAGAAAGTGAGAAGTAGAAGTTCCCCCCCTGCTCCAGAAAGGACCCCCCCCCTCCGTTTTTTTTTTTTTCAACAAATGTCACATCACACAATCATTGTGATTCATGTCACACATTGTGACGAGAACCATTAGGATGCTTAATCACCGCAAACATAATTAAGCCAATCAGCGTCTCGCTCAAACTGAGTTTCGTTGACTGTGTGCGGGGCGAGGGGGGAGAGAGGAGGGGGGGGGGTAGGGGGAAAAAAAGGGCTTTTTAGCCGAGAGCATCTCCGGCTGAAAGCAAAGATTAACTTTCAAAAGTTGACTTTTTTTTTCGGAGCGCCATTAGACAAACCTCCCGCTCGCATGCATTATTCATGGCCGCCGCGCTCCTTTTTTTTTTTTTGCGGCTCGCCTGCCTGTTGTTCGCCCGCGTCTCGCCGTGACCTCGTGCACCCGTCTTGTCAACCTGTGGGGGTGACGAGTCCCCTTCCGAAAGTGAGGTTGGGAACAGGGCTGATGAATTTAATGGCTAACCTACAGGAGACAAATAAAAGGTTGAGTACATGTTGTCATTATGATTATTATTATTACTACCTTTCTTTTTTGTCCTTCTTCTCTTTCAAACCGCAGCCATAAAAGAGATGCGTTCTCTCGTCCAGGGGTCGCGTTTTAACAAACCCGGCGCGGCGTAAAAGGCCAGTTTACATTCAGAGAAGTGCCAGCGGCTGCGGCCTCCCCCGGCAGAGAAAGCAATTTAAAATAATTGCGCGTGCTCCGGCGATAACTCTTAAAAACGTCCGAGGTGAAACGCTAACAATTATCTACCAGCATCTTCCGCAATGGTCTCATTATTAAAATGGGAGCGAAGTCCTCCACTCGCCTCTCAAAGGTAAACACGCGGCACTCGTTCGGAAATAATGACATCTCGGTGATCAGAGGCCTGTCTTGTTTCCTTGTGTCTGGTGAAGCTGAATTTAATTTACAAAGCGCTCGTCGTTCTCGGGGTTTTTTTCGCCGACGCGCCGGGTTCCTCCACACGACTGCCAATAGAGGTGACGAATGCGTCAACAATGACAATGTACAGCGCAGAGCGGCATCGCACTTCCCCGGCGCAAGCATATGATTGCTGCAATATCATGATCTGGATACGTTGGTGCGGCATACGTACAGAATATCACAGGAACAAGCAGCTGCTGCCGACCGATTCTTCTCTCGGAGACGTTTGCGAGACGGATGAGCCAAGTTTTATGAACTGTCCTGTTTCAAAGAGACGTCTGAGGTTCTTTCACAGAAACTACAAAAAAAATGCAACGTTCATTTGACTGAAGTCAAGAGGCTGCGGACGTCTTTAAGGTTTCCCAAAGACAGGGTGGGGGCCCACAGATGGGTCACCTAGAACTTGTATTTAGGTCACTAAACAATATATGATAAACTACTATAAATAAATGTGTATATTGGTCTAGTTTTAAGAGGAAATTGAAGAAACAACAAAACAGACATTTAGTTTGACTCAATTAATTTAGGTGTAATATGAATGTGTGTCTCTTCAATAACATGAATTGTGTAGAATAGACTTAACTTGTTGAACTGACCTTGACTTGACCGATACAACATAAAGTTATGTGGACCAGAGGTTATTTATGCACATTGGTTCTTCCAGCGATTTATCATTGAGGCCGAATATAAAGTTAGAAAGCACAACTTTATCTTTTTCTTGTTGTGAAGGATCAGAAGGTTTGGAAAAACTTGAACAGTATTTTACTGCAAGTGTTTTTAACACATTACAGTTGGCGAACCGTTTCCAGTCACTGTGTCCACTGCTTTCATGTAGTTTAGTTAGCAAGTTATACAACTTATTTAAAAAGGTCACGATTTAAATATTCATCCCTGACTCAGCCTCTTTGTTCCACAATTGGCACGGTTGTAGCCAATAAATTTGAGGTAATTTAATCGTCTTTGTCACGATAACTCAGCATTTATACGTTTAAGGTTGCAGTTTTCAATTCCTGTCTTGGTTTTGAAAAACTAAACACTTTGCTAATTATCTGTCTTTCAGCTAATTGACTCAGCGAAGAAAAAAAAAGTTCAAACTCATTTCTTAGGCAGTTTATGACTGTGGTGAATTATTAAAGCCATGTTAACCCTCATTTAGCTCACAGAAACTGGGTTAAGAAAAAATTAAATATTTGTGAAAATTAGTTCAACAATTTAAAAAGGTATTTTTGAAGTGGTCTAATTTACTTTTTTTCTGTTTGTAATAATTGAAAAACTAAATAAATTATGATTGCCATTTTGAATTACCACATGGACGCAGTGAGAACACAGCAAAATCCCTAAAATTTGAATATCATCGTTCAGCGCGATCATTTAAAATATAACGTGATGAAATATATTAAAGTGAAGACAAAGCCAAAGCTGGAGCGGCGCCAGCGTACAGTCTGGTCGCCCGCGCTGTCCCAGGCAGTCCAGTCCTTGACATCCAGCCTAATAGCTCCTGCTGTTCGATCCTTGGCGGAACAAAAGTGTCACCATTCATGCGTTCGCTGAAGGAAACGTGCTCCTAATGTGTCGGCGCTGGTGACGGCTGAACAGGCGCCGCTTTTTTTTTCTTTTTTTTGAGAGAGAGAGAGAGAGGGAGAGACGCTGGGCTTGAAGTGCCAAAAGTGAGCTCTTTCACCCGTAATTGCTGCAGGGGACAGGCAGGTAGTCAGGAACAGTTTTCTACATTAGCGCATGAGTGAACACTTTCGACAGCTGGAATGTGTTTTTGCGCGACGAAGCAGGGGGGGCACAGGTTCATGCCTCTGTTTCAGAAACGTCCGTCCACAGACTTTTATTAGTGGGAGTTAAAAAAAAATGGAGGTCTTGAGAGTATCACATGAATGGGAACTGTTAATAACGGAAACTACAGTTTGATCCTTTTTTTGGGGAGGGAGGGGGTGTAAAGTTTTTCCAGCAATGTGAATTTTTATCTCGATCCTGACATAACTGGAGCAAAGTAGAAAAACTCAGCCGCGAATCGGGCGCTGTCTGGACGCCGAGCCGAGGGCAAGGGAGCTCAGACGTACGGCGAGGGAGCAGGAGGAGGAGGCTGGGTGGCAAGGAGAGAGAGAGAGAGAGAGAGAGATCTGACTGAAAGCGAAGGAAAAAAGGAGAGAAACAGAGAGAAAGAGAGAGAGAGAGAGAGGAGAGACCATCGGCTGGTTCTCCGGCCAAGTGGGGGATCCAGCACAAGGGGAAGCTTGTTCTCCGCACCGTCTCACTGTTCTCTGGGCATGTAGCGGGAGGACACGGCCCCTCTTGGATGAAAGAAAAATAGAGGCGAATACCAGAGGATAATGTGATTACAGGCAAATAGGAGGATGGAGGTTAATTGGAGTTAAGTGTCTATGAAGAAAAAAAAGAAAGAAAAGCCTCCTCGTATACACATGTGCTCGTCAACTGCCGCCGTCCTGCCAACCGGGGCTCAGATTCTTCCTGTCCTCCCTCAAAATAAACACGAGCCCGAACGGTTAAGAAAGAATGTTGCGAGTGTATATTTTCGGAAGATAATACCTGGACACCGGGAGCGCGCTCATTAGATTAGAGCCGGGGCGACCGGCAGACGTTGGACAAACACGGAGGCTAATGTAAAAAACATGACGCCGCGGCGGTGACCTCACGTGTGTCTGGAGGTCGAGCCACTCCCCCACCCTCACCCCCCACCCCCCACCAGTCCCTTCCTCCAGTCTGCCTGATAAATCCCACCAAATAGCCGGTCTCATCAAATACTCGTAATCTCCTGCTTGCGACCGCCGCCCCCCCCCCTCCTCCGTTTATGTGGGAGCTATCACAGAGAGCGGCCGACTGCCAATCGCCAAATAGGTAGAAAAACATCCACTCTGACCTCTGAAACGATGGCGCAAGAGGGAACGAGCGGAGGGAAGAACACAGCTTTATTTGGTCGTTTCTCGGCTCGGAAGCGCGCCGATTTCTGAAGCCGCTCGTAAACATCAGAAATGACGAACGGTTTCGGCTTATTTATTTTTTTCCGGTGGGGTTCTGCCTCCGATGAATCGCTCGACGTTCTCTCCTGCACCTGTGATTGTTATCGACGGAGGTCAGGACTGGAGGTAAAAAGGAAGAAGAGGAAAACAAAGCCCCTTCTGATTCAACTCGGGGCACAAAGAAGCCGCATCAACATCGGGCGCAGATGCTTTAATCTGGCTCGCGTGCCGTCCTCGGCGCGGGCGGCAGGCCCAGCGACCGCCGCGCTGTAAACAACGAGTGGCGTTCAGAAAAGCACTGTTCTGGTTTGAGGCAAGAAAATTGAGCAGAAAGGAGGACCTGCGGAAAAAGTGACTGGAATAAACGACTCGGGTCGACTCGCAGTTGATTGGCCGACCGCTGGAACGGCGACCCCGAGGAGAAATTGACGTTCCGGCTCCGTTACTGTCCTCCAGGTGCTGTGGTTTGCTCTGGTTCGCTCCTCTCCGATGACTGTCGTGTCTGTGGCCGGGGCGGAGCTCCTTGTTCCTCGTGATTTGGTCCCCGCGACGCGCAGGCGAAATTCCTCCTCGGCGTGTCCTTCCTGTGCAGCGCACACGCACGCACGTGCAGGCCCTCTGTCGAGCTGCGCCAATCACGCGGGGGCCGCCTCGAGCCAGCTGGCTCTTCTTTCGCCGAACGGATCAAATCCTGATGAGTTAATAAGCTGAGTTAATTTCATGGCTCTGTGTCAACTCTAATGGCTGCTAGGGGGTCTTGCGTATCTTGTCAGCCTCTGCGCATCACATCCTGCAATACCTAATTTTGCCACAAGTTGCCATCTTTTTCTATTTTTCAATGAGGCCAAGCGGTGGT
>JAUESF010000019.1:11596028-11613290 GCA_032274765.1 Malacoctenus tetranemus | reverse complement strand
GTGTGTGTGTGTGTGTGTGTGTGTGTGTGTGTGTGTGTGTGTGTGTGTGTGTGTGTGTGTGTGTGTGTGTCTTTTCCTCCCATCTGGGTGTGTTTATTGGTCTCCGGGACCGCTTTATGTGCTGGCCTGTCTATTTGTCTGCAAGTCTATTGGTCAGCTGTGTGTGTTTGCTGTGTGTCCCCTGTGTGTGTGTGTGTGTGTGTGTGCGTGTGCGTGTGTGTGTGTGAATTTATTGGGATGTTTGATGTTTGCATTTCTGTCTGTTGATCAATGTGTGTGTGCATGCGCGTGTGCACGAGTGTGTGTGTGTGTGTGTGTGTACAGCAGGAATAAAGCGCCCCATTGATAAGAACAAGTTCTTCTTGTTAACGTATCAGTGGAGCTGGAGCCGCGCCAGCGCTCCAGTCCCAGGGGCGTATTTCTACACAGCCCCCGCTATGACACGGCAGTTACTATTCTGCAACCCCCCCTCCCCGTAACACACACACACACGAACACACACACACATGCGCAGGCAGAGGGCGAGATAGCCCGGGAACTGAACATGTGTTAACACTCTCCTTCCAGGAGATACATTGAAGAGGACATTGAGCAATGTTTCGTCTTACATGTCTCCAGCGGACGCCTGCTCGGCAGTCGTCTAAAACGCTTCCATGTGCACTCTCGCCGCATTCCGACCACCTTTTTCTTTTTTTCTTTTTTTTCTCGAGCGTTTTTCTTCCTGGAGACACCCGACACCCAGGGGGAAAGCAGATAGTCATGAGAAATACCTGCTAGCTCTTCGCAGGTTTAAATAACAGGAGGGGGAATTTCTGCCATTCCCCCGGTCTTCCGTATCTCTTCCTCCTCCGTCCCCCCACCCACCCCCCACCCCCTCACCCCTTTGTCACCGTCTGCGTGTGCCAGCGATTGTTTGCGTCTCCCGACTCTCGTACGCTGGGGAGATGGAGCCAAGGCTGTTTTATGGCCGTCATAATCACCACCCCTGGCGGCTGCAAAGGGACATCGGCTCCGATCGGGCCGTTTTGGGAGGAGGGGGGCGGGGGGGGGGGTGGGCGAGGAGCCGTCAAATAAAAGTGTCTGGATGAAGGTCGGCGGGGAGAACAAAGGAAGTTTAGAGCAGGGTGCCGAGGCCCCCACTGGTCCCCACCAGTCCCCCACTGGTCCCCAACCAGTCCCCCACGAACCCCCGATGCTACCATGCATTTGTTTAGCCGTCGCCGGGCCTCGTCCGTGTCCACATACTTGGGACAACAGACATCGAGTGGGTGGGGGGGGGGCATCGCAGTAAATCTTCACAGAGCTCCGCGATTAATCACGACGGCGGGCCGAACAAGTGTCTGGCCGTGACAAACGCGCGCGGGCAGCGCATGCTGGGAGCCCAGACGCAGCGTTTAGCGTCCGAGTTACATACATCAAGGGCCCCTGCTTTAATAAAAAGCAGCCCCGCTAACGCACTGGGGGGGGGGGGGGGAGAAGGCTCCGGAGAACGGGCTCCCCAAAAAAAACTGCGTCGCTGACATCTGTTTTCGTACATGAATCAAGGAAACGCGAGGGCATGTGGGGATGTGCACGGAAACCACAATGATAGACGAGGGCGTCGCTCGGCCCCCCCCCAGTCTAAATTTAACGCATCGTCGTGGCCCTCCGAGCGTTTGAAGCGCAATCACGGTGGAGGGTTCGCGTTGAACGGACGCTGGCCCGGACGCAATGCGGAAATTCAAGTATTTAAAGAGCACAAAATGCGCTTTTAAACACAAGCCAAGGTGGGGGGGTTGGGGGGTGGGTGGGGGGGGGGGCGACGACGACGACAGCTCTTATTTTCCAGATGGCTTTGATATAGATCACAGCGGTGTCACCACCAAAGCATGCTTCCCATTATCGGGAGTGTTTAAAAGCTTTGCTTCTTAAAGCAAATGCAAAGTGACAAATCCAAGCAGGAGGTTCAGGACGACGAGAGGCGGGCAGGTCGGACAAATGGAATTGTCCCCGTGGGCAAAACCGCGTAATATTCATATCAAACCTGATACATCTACCATGCAGATCTGTAACCGTGCAATCAAGGGCGCTGCCAAGCGAGTGAATGGACCGTGATGAGCGCGATGATAAGCGGGGGGACCAACGGGGCACTGCGGCTTTTCGAGAAGGGGAAAGGGGGCGGGTGGGGGGGCGAGGGAGGCGTCCTTGTTTAGCGTGTCTTCAGCCGGGACCCGGTATTAACTCCCAGGCTGCGCCCGCCTCTCCTACGTCGCTCGGCTTCTAAATCTTACTTGGCAGCGGTGGATTAATCCCGGCACAGAGCACCTCTTTCAATCGTGATCCCTTGTTGGAGAATCACCCCCCCCCCGCCCCGCGGCATGCTGCAGCATTCCTGAGGTCCTGTTGTGTCTTTTTTTTTTCTTTGTTGGAAAGTAAATCAGGATTGCGTTGGAAACCCTTCGTTCACTTAACGAGGCAGCTGTCTTAGCAGATCTGAACTTGCCAGACGTTCGTCATGTTTGCTGAGATTTCGTGGGTTAATTCAGAGATACTTGCCGATGCATCCACGGACACACTGACACAATGAGGATAATGCCTCATTGGAAGCAGTTCTTCTGCTAATACTTAAGAGGGAGGCCATCTTCAGAAAGTGGCTTAATTCGAACCTCGCGCTTCAGCTCTCAGTGTGTGTCGGGACAGGAAAGTTACTCAATGTCAAAGTAAACATGCTGACAGCTGCCTGTATAGTTTGTCGGAGGTGCGCAACATTAATCACACAGAAGGATCTTCCCAGTGACACTTCGTACGGGATTGTAAACGTGCCAGATCATAGTTGCTCTCATTAAACTTGTCCTCATAATTGCAGGATAACGACCGCTTGGCAGCGTGTTCAAGCACTGTTTCTGCGGTCGGTGGCATGTGCTGGCTTGTCAATATATCAGACTGCGCTTGCGAGTCTGACAAATAGGTGTAATTCTGCTTTTGGCACTCCGAGCATGCTAACATTAGCCTCGAGATAGCTAAAAAGAAGGAGCATGGTTTTTGGGCCGTGTGAGAGAAACTGTTGCACTGCTGGCGAATGCTGCACAAGAAACATGGAAACCACTGCTCCATGGTGTGGCTCACGTGTGAAATAGTGTTGATGGAAATCATAAAAAACAAATCATGTGGACTCCTCCATAGGTCCAGTTCATGGTGTTTTTGTGTGATAGGATATCGCAGAAGATTTGAGTTTGGTGTTGTCCCTCTTTACCCCACCTCTCTCTCTCTCTCTCTCTGACCACTAAGCGAATATAACTTCAGTATAAAACTCTCTAATACATCTTAGAAATACTGTACTATCCCCCTTGTGACAGCCGCATCCCCATTTCACGACCTAAAGATCCCTTTTTTCTCCTCACTGCGCTAATCTCTGTTTCAACCAATCAGCCCTGCAGATAAAGCCTGATTATCTCAAACAGGAGCCACATTAGGGATCCGTCTCATTGATCAAAGCCGAGCCTCCGTTCCCTGTGTTGCTTGTTATCAGAGTCGTCTCGCCTCCTGAGATCCTTCAGCTCCAAGGGAGGATTCAGTCCCAGGCCGGCTGCTGTTGGCGGAGTCATAGGTGGGGTCATGTGGTCACTGAAATTGTAGGTCTCACACCGACGTGAGGCCGTCATAAATGTTGATGCTGATGCAAGCGAGTATATTTAGGAAGCAGACAGTGCTGCGGCTACCCGGAGCCGCGGTTCTCAGGGGCTGTTACCTTCTGCTCTGGCACTGCAGGTGTGGGTTGTTTCTACTGGCAGGAGAGGGGGCGTGGCCTACCTGGAAGACAAATAAAAGCCCCGAGGCGTCTCAGTTTGGGAAACAGCAGTGCAATATTATACTCTGGGAAGACGTCTTTGCCAAAATGTCATGTAAATTTTTTTTGCTTCCCCTGCCGGAATTTTTTTTTTCTTTCATTCGTCTGTGTGTGTTTCTGCTGTTAGTCTCAAATTGGACGGGTCATTTTTTCGTTTCTCTCAGATTAACGTCCTCTGCGGCTCCTTCCCTCTCCTGGAGGGCGGGGTCATGGGAAAAAACCGGTCAGCATCCAGTCGTCTCCAAATTGGACGCTGATTTGTTTCTAATGAGGTAAAATTTACGAGCAGCAAAAATTATCCTCTGGGAAGGAGCGACTGAGTCCAAACTGAAAATACACATGTGGAACTTTGAGGGTTTTTCTTTTCTCTAAAGCGACGGCGTCTGGAGTCGTTAAAACAAAAAAAACACACACACACACACCGATGTGCCAAGTCATCATTTCTCTGTGGTTACATCAACTCGTGTCACCGAATCTCCCTCGCCGCTTCCTCCCGGTCCCCGGAGCTGACATGACAATCATGAGGTGTTGACACGACGACCTGGCCGGGGACGCGCGAGTTTAATGTCACTTCCATCAACGCCCGCACGTGACTTCCCCCTCCGCCTTGTCTGGGAACCGACGAAAAACAAAACAGAGTCGGCGAGCCCTTTCCTTTTTTTTTTTCCCCCTCTCTCTCCTTCGTCTTTTTTTTTTCTTCCCAGCGCTGGCTGCTGTTATTTTGGGCAGTGGATCTTATAAATAACTGATAAAGACCAAAAAGCTGTGACGCATCCGTCTTAATGCGCGGTGGCATCGGGGACAGGTGCGGCGGGCCTTGTTCCCCCCACCTTTGGTGCGGCGGCGCAATTAATCTGCTTTGGTGCCAAGTTAAGAGCAGAAGAGTGGACCGCGCCGAAGGAGACAAATGAAAAAACCAAAAGGGAAAGTCATGAATTTTACAGTGAAGGCGAACCGACGAGCACCTGACCTCGCTTACCTCCCATACCCCCCCCCCTCGCCCACAGCAAAAACCAAGAGAGACAAGCGGAGCCGTCTCCTCCCCGAAATAGCAAACAAAATCGAGGAGAGGTGGGAGAGGCTAACGTGGTGGGGGGGGGGGGGGGTAGGGGCCATATGTGATTCATTTGCAGCCGCATGCTTCAATTAATCTGGGCAGGGTGGCAGGCGCCAGGGTTGGGCCCCGTGCCACCTGAGCGCGAGGAGGCGGAGTGATCCGGATGGATGAGCGATGAAATCAGATCCCTCCCCCTTCTGCGTATCGATCGCTCGCACCAACTCTCTCTCCCCCCACCGGCTCCGCTCGAGCGGAGCCTCTTTGTTTCTCGGGCGAGGCCGGCTGATTCATCGGGGGGGGCGTCCCCGAAAAATGAAGAGGTAGATCTCGCGCGGAGGACGACGCTCAGGCGGGCAGCAAGTGAAACTGAAGGGGGGGGGTGGAGGCAGGAGAGAAGTGGTGGTGGAGGAGGGGGGGGGGCATCCAGAGGAGGGGCAGAAACCACAGTGACCAGATGGAACCGCAGATTGTTTTGAAGGAGGTGGAGGGGGGGGGGGGGGCTACTGCCTCAGCAGAACCATATGGGGCTAAAAACGCTATTTAGTGGAATCTCAAAATCTCATTTATGTAGCCCACGATATGGCGAGCGGCGGCGGTGGAGAGCCTCGTGAACAAACAAACCAAAAAGGTCTTGTTAAAAAACAACAACAACCAAAACGTGCATCTGTTCAGCTCGGGGGCCGTCTTGTTAGTTTGATTCCAACTCGAGAGCAATACTGCTAAATCAGAGCGCTCGCCAGGCTCTAATACCAGACGGCGTTGGGTTACAGCGTTCGGCCTGCCAAGGCCAACACTGCGATTGTTCCCGGGGTAAATACCCCCGAAAAAATGTGTTTTTTGAATTGTTTTTTTTTTTTTTTTAATGATGATGAATTAAGCAGTGGAAGGATCGTGCTTTAAGACGTGAACGGGAGAATATCACGCGATGACGCTCGATTGGAAAAACGGCGAGCAGCGGGATAAAGGCGTCAGCTTCGCCGCGACTGACAGCGTAATTATATCTCCAGCCGTCTGCTCGGTGCGCCGGATCACCTGCCTCTGGATGGGATCTGGATTTAGACCCAATCGCCGCCTTCGGCTTTGGGAAGTAAAGAGATTTTTCTCCTTTTTTTTCTCTCTCAATAGTGAGAAGAGGGCTAAAGCAGATAATGGGAGGCTTTTTCAGAACACCCCCCCCCCTCCCTCCCCCCCCTCGACAATGGACGCACCACCAGCTGAAGTGTCTCTCCGCTTCCCAGGCAATTAAACATCTCCACCAGGAATAAAGATTGGCACAGTGTTTAATCTGAAAGTGAAGACACGGGAGTGCAGAAGTGGAGTGAAAGTGAAGAACATCCCCGTCCCCAGAGCGTGTGCGCGTGTGCGCGTGCGTGTGTGTGTGTGTGTGTGTGTGTGTGTGTGTGTGTGTGTCTGTGCATTTTGATAACCTGGTCGGCTAACGACGGAGAAAAAAAAACGGTGATAAATATAATCACGATCCATCTCTCCAGTTTCTCCCACCGCGTTACATAAATAAACAGCACCAAAACTGCATCGCGCGCTCAGAAGCTGTAATTATCTTTAATTAAAATATAGCAATTAATAAGTGTCTCAATAAGTGTCTCTGTGAGTGTAAATTGTTGTGCGCCCGGTCTCCGCTCGACACTAATTTGAAGCGCCGCAATAATAAATCAGCTGTCAGGGAGGGAGAAGGTTCAGGGGACCGGCGGTGTTTCGGTGTTCCGGGGTTCAGTTAATTAGTCGGAGGGGAAAGCCGAAGATAAACACAGATTGTCGTGCCGGGCAGGCGGAGGCTTGGAGCAGCTGCGAAAGGGAGTGAGGGGGAGGGGTGGGGGTGGGGGGGTCAGATCAAGGTGGTGGTCAGACGGAAACAGGCAAGGGACGGGTCTCCCGCAGCCCGCCGCCTCTCACTGCAGCGACGGACGGGTTCTCTTCGTTTTAAGGTCAAGTCTTTTACTTCCCTTTTTTGTTATTTCTTAGGACTGATTTTCGCTTGATTCGTTTTCTATTTGTGGTTGTTTACTTGAACTAAGAAATGTGCTCACAAGTGAGGCCAAAGAGAATGATTGAAGTTGAAGTCATTACACTGTAAACAAGTGTGTGTTTACGTGGATCCAAGCAGCACAACTGAACCCAAACACCTTTTCGTACGTTCGCAGTCATTGTGGAAATACCTGAAACAGACCAAACTGAGTTGGATCTTAACAGTCGATAGAGTTCAGGGCCGATCGTTTCTCAGAGCCGTCCCCCTTTTTCACTCCTTCCACCTTTTTCCGAGTCGGCGCCGCCGTCTCCTTTTGAACCTGCTTCGTGTCCCTCTGTCCTCCGCCCTGATTGGCGGCTCCGTTTCGGCGCCACTTCCAGGCCTGTTTACAAGCAGCCGGACGAACGTGGTTTCTGTGTGGATGAGAACTTTCTCGAGGAACAATACCGTGTTTACAGAGCACTTATTCACGATAAATGTGTTTCTTTCTTAAAGCCGAGATTTTTTTTTTGCGGAGACGTTTCGGGAAAACCGCGGGGTAAACATTTTCCCATGTGTTTTTCCACGTCGTTTCGACGGCGTGGCATCGGTGACTTTCCCTTTTGGTATCGGAGCGCTAATACAGCCTTGAGAAAGCACTTCTTGTCTTTTGATTGTGACTCATGCACAGCAGGGTCCATGTCTAACCCCCACTTCCTCCCCCCAGTCTTTATTTCTTTAAACTCTCCACCACTCCTCAGTGATTATCTCAGCGAAGAACAAAAGCAGAGACGGGTGGAAGGAAAAAAAAACACCACCCATTCTTAGCGAGGAATCATCTGCTGCCTCCGTGTGGGTCTCCACCTCCCGAGTTGGCCGCCGGTGACGTGAGGCTTAATCAGGGGTCACTCCGGGTCAACCAGAAGGCACCTACAGTAAGAGTCAGACAGAATAGTTCATTGTTGCATAGTGCTACATGTTAGAATCTCAAGCAGTTTACCAGATTGTTTATCTGCCTTCAGTCAAAACACACCTCGGTTCACACGTGTCACCTGGTGAGTGATCTGCCAGGGGAAGAGGGGGGGGTCGTCATCGGGGGATCCACCGTCGTGAGGGCTGAATCAGGGTCTGGCTGCGTGTTTGCTCAGTCGCCGGCTTACTGACTCACCGTCTTCCAGTATATCGGGGAGGGTTTTTGTTTTTTTTCGCCTGGGAGCCAGGAGCGGCCCTGAGCCCCCTTCTTCCACCCACCCAGAGGACTTCCTCCTCGCCCGAGTCAGGAGGGGAAATTTAGCCCAGATGTGGCTTCAAACGGGCGAAAAGCCGCGGGGATTGGAGGTGGGATCAGTCCCATCTTTGGCGTGACCTTGAGACCCTCTCCTTCCTGGCATTTGTCTATTTTCCTCCTCCACTGTTCTTTCTCCAGTGGTCTGTCACGGGTCGCCCTCGCTCCCACCCCGCGCTCCCTCCTCCCTTCAAAACACCTCGCTGTTCCCGACGACTCGGGGGGGCCCGTGGCATCCTCGCTTTGGCTCTGCAGTCGCCTGACACTGTGCACGGAGTTATAAGAAACATTCCTGTGAAGCAGAATATTTATAACTGAAAAATGTAGGGAAAAAATGGTGGGGGGTGGAGGGGGCTTCATACAGTTCTGAGGACACATGCAGAAACTCTTTGGAGCTAAAAGCAGACAAACATCAAAACATCAAGAACACTTGGCCTGCTTTTGTGTATTTTTTTCCTAATTATAAAGGTGTGCACGCACACACACACACTCACACACACACACTTGCATTTCCAGGAAAAGCTTTCGTAAAGTCGACACTGAAACGTGCGCGGCTGTAAATCAGCGGTAATTAAACAAACTGAGGACACAGATTTCAAGGGCTTATTTCTAGTTTCTCGCATAAATACACACAAGAAAAAAAGACTAATTTGCATTTCTGTATTACAAATATAAATCTCACGCGCTTCAAACAAGCATTGATCTCTTGCCAGTATTTTCGAAAAAAAAAAATCAACAATGTCATTTGATTGGGGCCGAACCAGTGACATTAATATCTTTACGTCTTTGATTTTGTAGACTCACTTTGCTGTTTGCCTCCTTTGTACGCCCCAATAGTGCAATTACATTCAGACAAATGTTGAGGCTGTGCTCAGATCAGGATAAGCAGAACTTCAGGGGTTCAAGGGAACATCACAAGAGTAAGTTTGATCCTCTGTAGCTTCAAGATGCTGTGGAGGGGACGTCCACTGTCGTCCACTACAGCTTCCGGTCAGGACACAGTAGCCATGCACCAGAGCCAATCCCTTCATGTTTCATTTGAGTGACTCCCAGCCTCCCCACCCTATACTTTCTCCCTCTCTTCCTCCTCTGCACCCCCTCCCCTCCCCTTCACTGGCTCTGCATCCCTCCCTCAGCAGAACTACAGGGGCTTGCTTGTTGTCAAGTCAGTGTTTTTACAGCCTGGCGTTAGCACAGGGCAGCATTCAGTCAGTCAGGCCCCCCGCCTCCCCACCCCTCCGGCCCGCATGCGCTCGCCGCTGCCGCTGCCGCCCTGACCCTGATGCGGCGCTTCATCGGGGCCCTCCGACAGCCCCCGCTGACCGTTTTATACTCTGCTTATTAAAGCAACTTTATGCCCGGCAGATAAATCTCTGGCCATTTTAAATGTCACATGTAGCACCCGCCGTGACATTATGGAGGCAGATGGAGGCACGCCGCGTTCGTACGGCTGAGCCTGGCCTCCATTTGTTCCACTTTAACGACGAGCCGGGGAGGGAGGGGGGGCACACTGTTAACCCCTCGCTCTGCTGTCTGTGTTTCACCATTAGGGAGAGAGCGCGTTCTGATCTGCGTGCGCCACGCCGTTGTTTGTAAAAACAAAAAGAAGAAGCCTGTTTTTGTGGCGGGGGAGGGGGGAGGGGGGTAGGTTGCAACCTCCCCCTCCTCAGCCTTCTCTCAGCTCCCTCCCCTCCTTCCTTTTGGTGAAACATACAGTACGTTGCCGGCTGACTCGGCTCCCTGCCGCCTTCCTCTCTCGGAGCCACGCTGTGGCATCGGATGCATGCAGATTGATAATCGACGGGGGCAAACATAATTACATCGCCTTAGAAATTAATGAACGCATTGATCGCCCACTCTAAACGCAATCAGCATGTTTTTCCTTTTTTTTTCCCTCCTCGACGCCAACGAGATCTCGAGCGACGGCCCCCACCGATTAGACGGCGTGCAATATTAACCGTGGCTTCCCGCAGTTGGGTTGCGATACAGGGCGTTCTCTCTCCTCAACGCCACCCCCTCCTCACCCTCCTCCCCCTCCTCTTCTCTGCCTAAACACTGATGTTGTTGCCATCTTTGAAGTGCTTCCACTGCGTCCAGATGTAAATGCGTGTAGGGGGAAGAAACGTGATAAGCTAATGACATCTCCGGGGACCGGAGCAAACACAACCCAGGGATAAGCGTATCTGCATATCTGAGTGGACCGAGTGTTTTTCTCCCCCCCCCTTTTTTTCTGACACTGTTTGGGGCCCGAACGGGAGCAGATGGACAGGGCGCACTTTGATGTCCTCTGGGGGGGGGGGTCAGGGGTATCTGCAGTTTTATCAAGGTACACAAGCGTGCAGAGTAAATATGCCCCACCAAAAAACTCTGGGAAGGTCTCCGGGCGAGGCGAAGGGAATTTCCACTTTAGGACTCAGGAGAGGGGCGCAGACTCGAGTCTTCCTCTGCGTGTGTGCAGAATTCATTTTAGATGCAGTCTGGCGAAAGTAAGTGCAGCCCCGGGATATTGTTGTTTTCTTTTCTTCTCTTTTCCTTTCTTTTTTTTTTTTAACATATCTGGCATCAAGTCGTTGATCCTCTTGGAAACTGTGGCCGATTATTGAGGGCGATGTAATCAAACAGATGCAGATAAACCGTGAAGAGTCGTCAACTTTGGGTTTCAGATGAGTTGCGAGTGTTTTGGAAAGTGGTCAGAGAGAGAGAGAGGCGAGTTGAACCGGTTGGGTTTGAAGCGTTCAGGTTTTTGCCGATCTCTCTTGGCACCAGAAAAGGTTTGCTGTTATCACTTCAACATCTGAGGGAGGCGTCCTACAGACGCTGCAATTGTAGCTGTCGACTCGGTTTATGTCACGCGGCCGCACTGGGCTGGAGCGGATCTCAGGATCTTTGGTACGTTCAGTTTTTGAAATGTAACGACGGCGCGAAGTGCCAGCAGGGACGAGGACCGCTTTGAGCTTACGTTAGATGATGTCAAACATGTGCACCGCTCGTCCCATAGATGTAGAAAGAAAAGTAGAGACTCTTCCTGTTGCACATCCAGACTCTTGCGTCTTTCATTGTTTGTCTGGTTTCAGACCTCCTCCTATTTTGGTGGCGCTCCAGGTTCCTGTTGATGCTCGCATCGTATCCTGTCGCATGACACTGTGAGAACCCGAGGCTGTGTGTTTGGTTGCAATCCGACAGGGGTCGTTAACTTTGAAAACGTGCCATTCGGCGAAGCTGTATCGAAGATGTCATCAGGGCTGCCTGTTGTGCATCCCGACCTGGAGGACTGACAAAAAGGTCTCCATCATCTCGGAAACAAAAATAGTAGGTGAGCCAGCAAACAGCAGCAGAATCCCCAGCACCAACAACTCATGTCTGATTTAGTTTGTCGAATGAAGAAAAACAAAACCTTTCTAGTATCCACAAATAAGCGCAAGTAGCTCTAATAACAGCTGGTCTTGTAATGCATTTGACCACAATTGAAAAATTGCGCTGATGCGACTGCGGCCATCTGCAGTGTGGGTGCGTTGGTAAAGCTGCAGTGGAACCGTCACGTTCTTCCTGTTTCCTTGCCATGTCTCCCCGTGCAGGTCCAAATTAGTCCCATCTCTCTCAAATAGGTGAACACGCTCGAAAAAAAAAAGTGCACGGACACGGTTAATGCACTTGGCCGAGGAAGAGGAAGGCACTTGAATGAATTTGGTTAGCCTAATTTCTTTCTGATCTATCGTAATCCATTTTGCTCTCAGTGAAATTTCCCTCTGACTCCTGCTCGGGCTTATTTAGCTTGACAACAATGAGCGAAATCAAATTAACAGGCCTCAGCGCATTCGCCTATAGGGTCCCTTTCTCTTTCGCCGATCTGACTCTTCTGTCACTTCATCAGCTGTTTTTTTTTTTTTTCATTTGGCGTGCCAGAAAAACGAGGCGCTCCACAACAACGCGGCTGCGACCAGGAACAGAGCGAGAACCACCGCCTGCAAAACGCGTCCATCAAGGGAGGGGAAATAAAAATAGGCTGTTTCCTCTAAATTCACTCAATCAATAATTCATGCCGAGTGGAGACGCTTGATTTATGAAGGGATTAAATGCTGTGGACGGGGCCTCGCGACGGCCGTCCGTCTCGGGGAGGCGGCGGCTGGAAATGAAACATGAAAGGCCGAAAACGCCGAGAACAACCGCGTTGTCACGGCGGCGGGGGGGGGGGGGGGCGGCCCCTGCGAACAGCACCGATTGGACGAAAAAAAAGCGACGAGGGGGGTGATTTAACAGGGCCGCCTCGTTTCCTCCGAATGGCTTGATGACTTATGTCGGGAGAAGGTCGCCGGGAGTCAAACATTAACGCTATTTGGCAAGCAGAGGCAGAGATCAGAGGCAAGCGTGCACCTGCTGACCCGCAGGCAGGGGGGAGCCGGGGGGGCGGGGGTGGAAGACCCTCGTGACTCCCGTGACTCGTGACCCCCCGACCCCGTCGAGCACGGAAAAAAAACCCCAGAACGCGGCAGGTTCGACTTGTCTTTAAAAAGCGAGAGCGACATTCGAATCCACGCTCGTTTCCTCTGTGAATTATAAGCGCCCAGCATTTTTTGGGAGGGGGGGTGGGGTGGTGGGGGGGTAAATATAAATTATAATGACACTGCACAAGATCAAAGTGCGTCTGCGTGCATGCGTGGAAGCCGAGCTGCTGCCTCTGACATTCAGGAAGACGTGCTTCATAAGCTCCAGTGAGTCATCGCCAGGAAACACACCGACTCGATACATTTCATCCAATATATCAAGCAAGAATGCCGACACTTTCAGCAGGGCCGTAAATATGATACACATAGTACATATCGGGGGGGGCCACTCAGGATTACTTGTACTCTTTCCTGTAAAAAAAATCCCCCAAAAAAGGAGCGAGTTTTCATTTCAAGGCAGGACTTCAACACGTTCATTTCAATGAATTATTTACAGACGAATCCAGTTTCGAAGGCCAAATGTAGGCTGGTCCGGGGTCAGCAATTTTACTAAAAAACGCCGAGATGGAGGTCAAACATGAAGGAGGAGTGAAGTCCTTTCAAAAGAGACCGCAGCTGGATTGTGAGCGTGGCCCAGCCCGCTGTCTTCCTCTCTCTCTCTCTCTCTCTCTCTCTCTCCCCGGTTATATTTACACTGTGTCAAATCCCATCGTAAGGCATCCCGGGGGCTCTTTTCAGAGCGAGGTCAAAAGATCACGGTTAAAAACAAGAAGAGAAACCCGACAGTTGAGCAATTCCCGCGTGAGCAACGATGAGGGAGGAAACACTCCCCCCTTTGAAACAAAGAAATCTCTGACTAAGCGCCGAAAGTTACAAGGCGAAATAAAAGCATCGGTTAATGTATCGCTAAACGAGGCTTCGAACCTAAACCCGAGTGAGAGGAATCAGCTCGCCCGGCCTGCTTTTTTCCTGTGTGTCCCGTTCTGCCAATATTGACTGAGCGGCGGCGGCCTTGCTCCCGCGCAGCATCCGAGTTTGTGTTTAACCCGGAGAAGTCGCAGGCTGGTGTCGGCTAACATGCTAATTAGCCCGGCTTTGTAACACTATCCGCGGCAGAGTCGGCCGAGAGCGTCCCGTGGGCCGGACGGGCGCAGGCGGGCCCCCCTGCCCCCCGTTTGCCCAGCTGCGCAGCCTTCACCTCTATCAGAGGAGGAGACCCCAGGAGCTGCCAGAACCCACGTTGGGGATTTTTTTTCGGGGTGATTCGGTACCTCCAGAACCGCAGATTTTTACTGTTGGCCTTCTTGCGGTGGTATAAATCAGTCCGGTTATTGGACCACCGTACACCCACCGCTCTGCCCATTGAAATTCTTGGTTTTTTGGGCCTCGGCTGCATGACTTTTCTTTTTTCTTTTTTACTTTAGCCTTCCCAGACATAGCTGGGCTGTGACATCAAAACCCCAGAGCGTGCTCAGCCGAGCCCAGGGTGTGACTTGTGATTATAACGTTCGATCTGTAAAAGCTGTGTTGTATTTTAATGGGCCAGGTTTCATTTCAGCTTGGCTATAAAAAAAAAAGGGGAAGTCTGCCGGCTGCGTGCGTGCGTGTGCGAGAAGTGAGGAGGGGGAAAGAGGGAAAACGGCACACGGGAAGAAGAGAAAACTTCCCACCTCCTAAAGAAAATCTGGAGGGGGGAAAAAAACTGCAATTTGTCAACGATTTTGTAATTTCAGGGAAGAAAATGTTGTCAAATTCCTTCTAATTAGTCACCGTGGCTTTTATTTTGAAGGCTCCAGGCGGTGTTTGGCTTCACTGGAACACTTTGGCAAATCCGAAAACCCGGAGTGCTCGGACACGATTACCATAGCGATACAGAAGAAACCAGGCTGCAGTCGGTTCCGCGCCACAGGAAAGGCCGTCTGCACGTCATTACAACCTGAATCATCCATTACTGTCGATTAAATCTCTATCAGCGAAGCTTCCAAGCTAATCCGCTTCAATTTTGATTTCAATAGGATCCACTTACAACATCCAGTGGTGGCCAGAGCGGCTTGAACACCTGACAGATCTGAAAATATTCAACTTTTTTTACCCCTGAAACTTCATGAAACATGCATACGGGCCTCTGTGTCCACAAGCGATATTAAATTAAACGGGCCCTTTTGTTTATTTGATCCACTTTTGACTCCGTCCAACCTCTCGCAAGCAAAGCAATTACAGGCGCACATCTGTCTGGCACAGTGTCAATATACTTCCAGACGTCTTCCGCACCATTGTTCTCCGGTGTCTTCTCCTCAAAGACACAAGTGGACGGTGGACCTGTCCAACTGTCCAACTTATTCTCCCCCAGCAAAATTATATATATATATATATGTGTGTGTGTGTGTGTGTGTGTGTGTGTGTATACACATATATATGAAAAAACTGAACCACGGAAATATGTTAATGTTGCAGTGAACTAAAAACAAAATAATTTTAGAAACGTTCTAAAATTAATTTCATTTAACATTTTGTTTTTTTTAAATAATACATTTTTCCAGTAAGTTGGTGGGAAAAAATTGCATTATTTTAATTAATTTTGCCAAACTATAGTTGTTGGTTTTTTTGGGTTTTTTTTCTACTGGGACAGTGATTCAAAGCGTTTAAACAGGCTTGCGTGGCCCCTGTCTGTCACCCACCGCAGGTAGCTGTAGTAAAAGTAATTGATGGCCCCCTTCCACCTCCTGCCCCTCAGAAATAGAACTGCAATTTACGCCCCTGACAAGTGAACAAAGAAAAAAAAAACCTAACTGCTCAATACTGTGTGCAGCAGGGCGTGCGCGCGCCCCCTAAATATAAATATATTTTGAGGGAGGTATTTACCGGAGGCTGGCGCACGTGCGCGCGCACCGCTGGATTCCGCGGCGCGCACAGCGGCGCGCTGCTGAATCAGTATTAACGGGGAGGAAGCGGCGAAGTCAGACGAAACGGCTCCGAGTTGTCAGCGTGAGCCCGAGCGCGTCTGAGGCGCGAGATGAGACGGTGGTTTTCAGCGGAGCTGCTGATTACGCGGCTAATTAAGGGAGCTCCTCTGAAAACAGAAGTGCAGCTAAAGTGCGCCGAAATCATCACTGCGAGAATTATTCTGGGAGGGACAAAAAAGAGAAAGAATCCAGGAATACTAAAAAAAAGGATTCCCCCCCCCCCTCCTTCTTCTTCTCTTGTTGAAAAATGTGACTTCAAGCCGAATCCCTGGATTTTTGCGATTAGGATGCAAATGGGGGAGGGGGGGCGCTCGGGCTCCCTCGCGGGGTGAGGTGGGCCGGGCGAACAGCGCGCGGGGATAAAGTGTGTTGAGAGACAAACTATTTTCTGCAGTGTGAGGGCAGCGGGGAGGATCTGTGGCTTCGAGCCATCGCGGAGCTGCTGGAGGAGATGCATTCTTTATTCTGAGGAGGGGAGGGAGGGAGGGAGGGAGAGAGAGGGGGCGCGCAAGAGAGAGAGAGAGAGGGGGGGAGTGGAATAGAGAGAGAGAGGGAGAGAGAGAGAGGTGAGCAGAGCACACACGTTGCACTATCAACTGAATCCATCTAAGAAAACAACTCGCAGGGAGTCCGGGTCTGAAGCTGCGCAGCCACCAAAGGCAAGTTTGAGCGACCCTCTCCCCCCCTCCCTCCCTTCCTCCCCCTCCGCCGCCGCTTCTTCTTCTCCTCCCCCCCTCCTCCCAGTCAAACAGCGCACCAGGACGGACGCAGCTGGCCGTCATGGCCCGTGGTGGCGGATCGGGCGGCGGACACTTCGGCGAGTGCGTCCTCTCACCGTTCGGCCAAAGTGCGTGGAAAGCGGCGGAAGCGCCCGCCGCCGCCGCTGCTGCTGCCGCTACTGCTGCCGCTGCTGCCGCCTCCGCTCGTCATTACGCGCCGCAGACGGAGCTCTCCCTGTGAAGCCAACCCGTGGAGCCGAGAGAGGAGGAATCATATCCGTAGATTTATAACCAGGAGGAGGGGAGAGAAAAAAAGAAAAAGTGTGGACGCCACCAGTGCGGACGGAGCTTACAGCACATTGCGGACCGGGGACCCTATTGCAGGCGAATATGCCGCTCCGTAGAGCCGGCGGGCTGACGCAGCTGATCGGGACCGATTCGCACCGGCGCCGCCGAGCAGAGCTTTACGCACGGGCACACGGCGGCACCGCCTGAAGGACGGAGGCTCGCGGAGCGAAGGGGGAAAAGTTGAACGCGGTAGCGGGTGTGTATTTTTTGCGATGGAGAGAGGCTCGCTGAAGGTACAGTGGATGTTTCTTGTTACAGACCGGGTGAAGCGGGTCCGAGTCGCGCACGGAGCGAACCTTTTTTTTTTTGACGGGAATTAAAAGAGAAAGAAATCCGATGGCGCTCACGTCGCGGCGGGGGCCGTGTGCTTCACCGAGCCGACCCACCTATGGAAGTTACGGCTCCAGCCATCCTCCCCGCAAAGGCACCGTGATCCCTGTCACTTTAACAGATTAATTACAACTGTCGGCGAATGTATTTGTGGGTTAATTAGACGTTGCAGCGAGGTAAAGATGACTGAGCTGCTGAGCGCGCTGCTCCACATTTTTCACCCGAGAGAGAAAAAAACCTGACTTTTTTTCCCTCTGTGTGTGTGTGTGTGTGTGTGTGTGTGTGTGTGTGTGTGTGTGTGTGTGTGTGTGTGTGAGAGAGAGAGAGAG
>JAUESF010000019.1:11493065-11503574 GCA_032274765.1 Malacoctenus tetranemus | reverse complement strand
CACACACACACACACACACACACACACACACACACACACACACACACACACACACACACACACACACACACTAGTGCGATTCGGCTCCTGGAGAGCGTCTCGCTCTCCGGCTTGACGGAATTTGGCGAGATAGATGATTCGCAGGGTTCTGCAATAAGTTCTGATTAACAACCGGTGAACGTCGCCCCTTCACATCCTCCAGTTAAGGAATCGCGAGCTGGAACCCGTCACCCGCTGAAGCTCCGGGCCGATGCGATATTTGCGTTTCAAGCCGAAAGCGTGAAAACTTCCTGAGCCCACTCGACGCCACCGTGTTTTTTTTTTTGATTTTCCCCAGCGTGTTGCCTGAATGTTAAAGAAACAGAAATAAAGTATCTTTATGTCACACTGGCAGCTGCATGACGCCACCGTCGCTGTATCTTCGGTAGTTAGCGTGCAAAAATGGCCGCGGGAGTGCTGCGATCGAGTCGGAACAAGCGCGGCGACGCCAAAGCGGGACTTGAAGTGGTCAGCGGTGCCATTGAACAGAACTATAATTATCCACTTTGTCCATCTGGTCGTGTGGCCCCCTGTGCCAGGAGCGCACCTCCTGCTGTCCGCTGTCCCGGCTCGGCCAAACACAGGCGGGGCTCCACCAATGAGGTCAAAGGAGCGGGCTTGGCACCGCTTAAGATGCAGCTCGGACGTTGTAGTTTTTCAGCGCCGTCCATGTTGGCCAAATAACTGCGGTCCCATAGCTCATGCTGTAATTTATCATTATTTGTTTTGTGTGTGTGTGTGTGTGTGTGTGTGTGTGTGTGTGTGTGTGTGTGTGTGTGTGTGGGGCTGAATGGTAAAACGTTTAGCGTGACTGAGGACGCCGTGCAGGACGCGAGTGCAATCACAATCACAAAGTCGAAGCTCTTGGAGAAGTACAAACAAAAAGAGTCTTTGGGGGAAATCCGAGAGCGTTGTTGGATTCCTGTGTCCGGATGATGGATGCACAGATGTGCGAGCGCACAACTTTGTTCTGCGTCGTGTCGCCGCCAGTGTTCGTGTTTCAGCTTTCGTTATTCTCACTGGTAAAGAACATCTTAAAAAAGCTCTTCAAAGACAAGCTTGAAAACATTGAAAATTAAGACTGAAACAAGAAGTAACCGTTTCCCTTACCTTCTACTTGATGCGTTTCTCGAACCGTCAACAAAGCCCCTACCGCCAATACTTTGTGTAACCAGACTCGGGTGTGTGAAGGAGGCATGCAGGAATGTAAGGGAAGCAATCAAGCGTAATCAAGTGTAATGAAAGGGTGGAAGTGGCCGTGACCTCCTGCGTTCGCGGGGACGCACGTGAAGGCCACACTGGCCTTGAACTTATGTCGGGTCAGTGCACTTTGTTCATCAAAGACCTAAAGCTCCTTTAGGAGCAGCAGACAATGCCTGATCCAGACTGGCAGAGCAACACTGTTTGTTTACTTTCATAATTTAGGCCTGCAAGAGAAAACAGCAGTGTGGAATGAAGATTTCACGTCACTTATTATTAGAAAATAAAAATAATAATATTATAATATTAAAATATAAAATATTTGTAATTAATTTAATGAAAAACGTGAGGTTTAAACCCAATTCTATGATGTCTTTTCACAAATGAAAGGTTCATGTTACAATGCACAATTGAATACAGTTTGACTCGAGCTTGGGGGGGGGAGCTTTTACTTTGAAAGGCTTCATAAATCTGAATCCAAACACAGCCTCCCTCACCTGTTGTGTTCTTTTGTTTTGTCCTCATTCTCACCGCTCCCTAAATATTTACCCTGTTATCACCCAAAAATATTCACTAGGAGCTTTTATCCGTTTTATTTGTTTTTAACCAAAAACACACTATTTTTTTTTTTTTTCGGTTCTTCTAATAACAAACAAAAGCTACAAACGCTACCCGCCACAGCGCTTCCGTCCCCCAAGACTCCGGCTTGCCTTTCCTGCTTCCACCTCTCGCAAGCTGCACTCTCTTAAAGGGCCACGCGCTCCTCAAACACACCACAGAAATGGGGAGATTCACCTTTTTTTGGACCATTCGAACTGAATCACCTGCTCCTCGTCCCACCCTGCACATTTACTTTTTAAACTACCCCCCAACCAACAAACGGTTTCCCACTTGACAGAGGTAACAATGTGAAACAATAGGCACTAACCCCCCTCCCCCTTTCCTCCGCTTTCCCCTAAAAATCCCGCCCTAAATATCCAGCACAATGGGAGTTTATTTGTCATTAGCTCTCCGTAGAACAATGAATACATGAGCAATATTTGTCCTCTCCTTCTTAACGACATTGACTATTTTTCCCTCCTATTATTATCCCTCCCATGAGTGAAATTCATTTCCCAGCCTTGCTTGCAACCCTGCTGCAATTATCGCCCATTGTCTAACCAACTCAAAGCTCATTCAGAGGCAGATACTCATGTAGGGGAGTGTTAAATAAAAATAAAACAAAGTGTTGCTTTTGTGATGCATTGTCGTCACACTCGGCACGAAAGTCCTCCTCGCCAGAACGAGCGTTTTTAGAAAAATCTGTTGACTGGTAATAAAAGACGCCCGTGGCGTTCGAGGGCCCTCCGCGGTTTTGATAGATGCAGGAACTATCTCCCGATCTCCTCTCTCCCAGCAGCACGGTGCTGAAGTAACCCACGCGGGGCGCTGCAGATGCTCTCCCACGCAGTATCGATGGCAGCATTCATGACTCCTGTTTTATTGTTGTTTACCGTCGTGTTGCAACTGTTTGTGTTTTTTTGTGTATGACTTGCAGGCAGGTTTGTCATTGATTAAGCCTCGTCTGAGAGGAATTAGCGTTGCGGTGCGACTGCTCGTGCAGCCTATTGACTGTTTTTTTTTTTTAATGCCTGAGAGGAGCGAGGAGGAGGAGGGCTCAGTCCGTCGTCTTCCGGCCCGCAGCCACCACATTTGTTGATGCACGCATGCTGTAATACATGGATTCCATACAGAGCATCAATCTGCATTATGCGCACTGCCAGCGTGGAAGTACACACAAGCTCGAGCTTTTGAAATATTCCCAGCAGCTAACGATCCCTCTGCGGTGTCGCGGTTCGTTCCTACGTCGCCATGAAAAAGGCTCGGAGCGACGGTTCTCGCCGCGTGATGCGAGTTGAACCCGTGTGGCGGAGATGGGAGCGGATAAGACACGTCCTCTTCTTTGAGACTTCACGCTCATCGGAGTTTCAGCAAACACACACACACACACACACACACACACACACACACACACACACGCGCGTTCTCTCTCTCCCTCTGACTCTCCAGGCGTCCGTGCGGCGCTTCTGTCACTCACTTCCTTCACTGGGCCGCGCTGTTCAAACAATCAGCCTCCCTGTCCAAACATGTTAATCCACCTACTTCATCCTTCTTTCCTACAGACTGTCACAGCACTCCTGCTTTCTCCCCAGGCACTGCCCCCCCCACCCACCCACCCACCCCACACACACACGCGCGCACACACACACACTTGAGTTGTCAGCGCTTTCATCGAGCCTCTTCTGACAAATATCCCACTGTTTTGCATATTCAAACGGGAGGTGTATCCGATATCACTGCTGGGACGTTGCAACGTGTTATTGTTTTTTTCATTCCTCTTTGGAAATGAAATAAACGGCCCTGTTGGGGGAAACAACCGGACTCCGCGGTCCGTCTCATGTCTGCTCGTGTTCCTCGTAATCAGTGAAAAAACGACAGATTGTGGCGCGAATCCGTCGTTTCTCTCACACAAACAAACGTTTTGACGGCGAATCGAGGGAGGGGGGCGAAAAAAAAGGAGCTGTTTGCGTTTCTGTCTGGAGACGGGACCGTTTTGCGCGAGGGGGCCGCGACCCTCGACTGAGCTAATGCTAAACGTTTGAGTCATGCGTCCAGACGGCATAAGTCATCCTGGAAGTCCTGCAGGAGAAGCCATTAAAGGCTGGCGGCTGTAAAAGAAAAAAAGACGACAGCGCCCTTTTGATGCTCCACTTTGAAGGATCAATAACATTTATGTGCGTTTGGTATTGATTGGCAGCCCGTGTTGTATGTACTGTACTTTAAAGCATCACATTCAGGAGACGGATGGGGACGGTTTTGATGCGGCGTGGAGCGCCGCTCGTCCTCTGTGAGACGCCTGACCAGACTCCTGTGATTTAGAGGATGAAAACGCATCTCCAATTGATTTTTTATTTTTGTCTCATTTTATGTTTTTTTTATGTGTGGGCTAAAAGTTACATTTGTGATCATAAACGGTTTCCAGCCTTTATTGGGCGCCACTCACACGTTGTTTGTCAGGCTAACAAGAGGGCCTGGGAAGCTGGCGTCAGTGCTCTCCTTGTTAAGTACAAACTCAAAGAAGGGATTGCCGATCTCATGATCTGACCGACGCGATGATGTGTGAGTCCGTCTGAAATAATGATCCTCTCGCATCGCAGCGGTCCTTCTACAATTTGCATTATTCGAGGGAGTCTTGTGATGCTTTCTCGGCGTCTCACTTTCACTCATCATGCATCGTTTCCTTTGTTGTGTGCACTCCTGTTTCTTGACTTCATATATTCGTGGTTGTATCTCTTACTGACGGTTTGTTTGTTTTGGGTTGTGCGTCTCCTGGCAGTTGTGTAACTCCTCTTGCTGTTTGTTTAGTGTCTATCTTCGAGTTGTTTTGTCTATTTCTGGTGTCTGTTTTCGATACATTTGGGTTATTTTGTGTCTTTGCTTCCCTCCGTGCGTGTTCCTTGAGCCTCTTTTGAGGTTCTTTCATTGAATCATCCTCCCATAACTGTAAACGAGACCAGAAATTAAAAGAGAAGTGTCCTCCTAATTCTTGAAGTACTTCTTCAAAGTAAAGTATTTTTTCCATTACATTTTATTGAAACTGCAATACATCCAGTACTTATTGGCGGCTCTCTAAGCCTCACTATGATACTTTATCTTCTCCCTGACAGAAATGCGGCTCGGTGTCGCTAATTATCTCCTGTTGTCTTTTTTATTATTGTTTACTCAATCACCGTCGAGCTCCAGTGGTATAATCCATAGAACTCCTCGCAGGTTTGTAATTTAAAACCCGGCTGGAAGTGTTGACTTTAATTTAAGTGCGCTTGGAAAAACAACATCGAAATATAAAGGGGGTGGGGGGGCGAGGAGGGGGGGGCAGCCTTTGTTAGCCCACTTATTAAAGCGCTGCTACATAACAAAGTCAGGAGAAAATCCACAAGGAGAGAGAAAAAAAAAGCGTCTACGGGGACGTTCGCTTCATGTTCCGCATCTTCTGCTGACGCTGGGAATAAAAAAAAGAAAAGAAAAACACAGGGGCTCCAACAGGCGTCCATGAATTTATCAACACCGCTCATGAATCATAGATCACACGTGACTGTAATCCCAAATCCTTGCGAGCGCCGCGGCCGCGCTCCCTGGGCTGTTAGAGGCTCCGTGTTCCCACTGATGACTCTTTGTTTCGAGAAAAGAAGAAGAAAAAAAAAAAAAACACCACCCCACCGCGGAGCTACGCCGGCGTCCCGGAAGACTCACTTGAAAGAGAGGCGCCACGGGCCCGTGGAGGAGGGGAGGGGAGGAAAATAAACCGCGGCACCTCGCCTGTGCAAAAAGTGGCGCGTGTACGTTGAGCCGCGACATGTGTAACCATGCGTGCGGATTTAGCAGGGTACAAGTGTGTTTAATGAAATATTTTTGTACCGCGGGGCTTTGGGGGGATTGGGACTCGCCGCCGCGGCGACGACATGAAAACTCCCGCGCCGCCGCCGCTCTCCACGCACGCGTTCACCCGGCTCCGCTGACTCTCGACGGCTGCTGCACGGAGGAGTGCTTTTTTGTAACAGACTGTGATCTTGGAGATGCAGCTGTGGGTGGTGACGCTTTGAGGCTACATTTCCTACCAGCGCGTGGGCGGGGCACAGGGCGAAGGGATGGATTCGCCAAGAGGGAGAAAAAAAAAAAAGGGAGGGGGGGGTGGCGGTGGGTTGAGGAAGAGAGCAGTGAGTGATCGAAATCACACAGTCCTCTGCTTCACAATGTGCCCGTGTGGGCTTGTCTTTGTCTCCCTCGGTGGCGAAACAAAATGCCACCCTTGGGCCTGACACCGTCTGCCCCCCCCTGCCAGCACCTTCTGCAGCCGAGGCTGCATAAAACCCCGTAAGTGAAGGAACGAGAAGTGGAGGGGCTTTATCATCAATAAGAACGGGCGAGGTTCCTCGGCCGCCTGACCTTGTGGGTAGGGAACCGCGTTTTGCTGCGGTTTCGTTTTTTTTCTGCCACCTCGGAGGATAATTAAAGGACTTCGCAGGAGGCTGACAGGCTCTCGCCGGCAACAAACACACACACCAAAAAACGCAGCCGTCTTATTAATGTTGGAGAAGAAGGAGGAAGCGTTATCGTCCTCCATTGATCCTCTCAGGTGTAATTAAAGAGTGAATCGGCGAGCCTGTTTTGATGCGCCGCTCGGCCTGATTAGCGAAGGGGTAGCGCAGGAAATTATGGGTGTGTTGTTCTTTAATTAAGCGTCAGTGGAAGGTGTGTGATTTACGGCGATCGGGGCTGGGGGAGGGATTTTGTTGCCTATAATAAAAACATCAACCTTCCCCGGAGTCGCGTTGGGGAGGCGATGCTTCGGTGCTCGGTGCCGGCGCGAACGTTGATCCGATCTGATTATTCCGAGGCGTCGTCGCTCCCGAAACATCCGATCTGCCGCCACGCTTCTGCCTCGCTTCCGGCTTATTAGACGTGTTACACCCTCGCTTAGCTTCGTCTGTTTACTCTGCAGTCGGCTAATGAAGCCGGATGTTCGCGTAAGCGCTGTTAACAGCAGCTGGAGGAGGACCGGTCTGAAGTCGGCTCGTCTCTTATTTAACGCTGGCTGTTGTGGAAGCAGGGACGCTTTATTTTGAAGGTTTGTCAGGAACAGCGGTGTCAAACATGGCGCCCGAAGGCCACAACTGGCACATTAGAGGGTGCAAGAGCTGAGAATAGGAGCTGTAACGCACTAGTGGGACCAGAAATGAGGATGGTGGTCAGAGCTCTTCCTTTCACAGTTGGAGAGGTCCTGGGTTCGTGCCTTTAAGTTTGGATTGTTCTTCCCCTGCATGCAGGAAAACATGTGTGTCACAATAGCTGATATCTAGTCGAGGTACATGTGTGTGACTGACTGCACTTGTTTTAAATGCAGGATGCGTCTCTAAATTAGAGGATGTTTGCATTGAGTTGCATTTTAAAAATCAATACTTTAAGAAAAAACTGTGCATTATTATATCAAGAGACATAAAAGCAGTTAGAGAGAAATCAAAGGAATTGATTTGAAGGCCTAAATAAGATTCGTCACTTTGCGATTGTTGTACTGCATTTATATTATATTGGTAACAAGGTGAATGGCAAAGAATACTTGTTCCCAGTGGCGAGACACACTGTTATGTAACAGAGTGGCGTGGGAAATAAACGGTGTGATGACAGTTTTAACTGTCTTTGGACCCACTGGAATCTCATTCTCCTGAATCCAAGGTCAGCCGTGAAATGATGTCATTCTCCTCCCATTTTATTCTGGGCAGTATTCATTATATTTGAGTGTGTGTGTGTGTGTGTGGGGGGGGGGGGGTGACAGTCTGGTCTCGCAAGGCACTGAGAGCTCCAACACACGGGCGTGAATATTGATGCGAATGTGGCGTGCATGTGATTGGGCTCCCTGCCGGTGCATCCTCGCGCTGAACCCGACAGCTTCTGGCCTGCCGGCCGGACTACTTTTTTCCGAGGACACGCAATCGTTTCCACCTCACGAAACGCCGCGGTCTGCTCGCTCCTCATTACCTTAAGATGGCGGAACAAAAACTGGGGGCCTGCGCGGCACCGTGTGGCTGTTCTGCAGCTGGGTCATGCCACTGTTTCATGCTTCTGTTTTCAATGAGGACACTCAGAGGCCAAGAATGTGATGATCACCTGACGACATTTGGCTTCAGATACTCGTGTGGAGGCAATGATGTGGAGCCATGCTTGGAGGTGACCAAACAAACCTGTGCCACACTCCACTAACACGAGTGCCCTGTTTCCTGTTGGCTCACAGTCCTCAAGGCTGATAATCAAAGTGCAGTTGTCGTGCTCAATGTGGTTGTTCTGGGGATCCGTTGAATTAGATTTGCACATGAACACAGAACAGACCTGGGAAAGCAGAGCTCAAAGTAAACGGTGATCTGTCTGCTGACCCCGTTGTCCAACAGAAGCAGATGTGATTGAGCCACTCGGTGGTCTTATTTTGAAGCCATCTGGGAGACGAGGTAGTTCCTGTTTGGCGTCGCCCCTCCTTCCTGCTCGTTTTAATAACTGCCCCTCACACATCCGGCCAGAACTTCCACGATGATTAAATTCACATCCAATGACAAGACCGAGTGCGCAGTAATAACTCCACTAATATCCTTGTTAAAAATCATATTTCATCTCATTATTGCCAAACAGAGCCTTTGTATTCATGCGGCCTTTCCGTCAAACGCGACCTTTCCGACTCGGTATAGAACAAAGTGACTCGTGGGATTTAATTACTTCGTTGTTTAAGCCCAGAATGAATGAGGAGGAATAAAATTAGGTGGATTATTTCTCCCACTAAATCTTTTTTATGTTTAAAAAAAACCCTACAAAAAACCCGCATCCAATAGTCTAACATATCGACTATTACACAGTCTATCAATATACATCATTTTTTGACTCGCGCAAGCTTGAAAGCCACATGAATTTAAATTTGTTAATGCAACTTTTATTTTTATTAGCATTTAAAAAGTGAGGAAGCTAACAGATGGCTCAGAAACCATCTGCTACCACAATAGGATTTTTTTTCTTCGATTTAATTAAAGTTTTTAGGCTGATTAAAAAGCCTTTTCCTATCTACAAACGCTTTTTTAAATAAAGTTTTAAAAAAAAGTGGCAACTGATGCAATTAGAGTAATTAATTATCAGTTCAGGCAAAGGTTCATCAAGTAAAGCGCGGTTACGCTTCATGAAACCAAGGGATCCGGGATTTACCCACAATCCTCCACCAAGCCCCCAAGGACTCGCTCGGGTCCGTGTCCCGCCCCCATCTGAGCGGAGCAGTTCGGGTCCTTGTTTTCCTCGACTTCGGGCGGGTGAGGTGGGGGGCACGGGGGACGGGGGGGGGAGCTGCAATTTCACCGGGAAATAAGTGCTGAGTCACGCCAGACGTCCCTGGATGAAGTTACGCCGCTCATTGTGAGAGACAGGAGTCGAGGCAAAGACAAAGGGCCTGTGTGAGGCCTTCCAGCCAGATAACCCCCCACCCCCCACCCTCCGCCCCCCACCCGATTTTGGACGCTTATTCTTCCCTTCGGCCTCCATCGCTCTTCTTAATACTCTCCATTTCTGCCCTCTCTCATTTTCATTTTTCTCATTTTATCTTCTTTTTTTTTTTTTTTGTTGCAACCGCAGCGTCTCCTTTCTCTCCCCTGGCCTTGCCCCCCCCTCCTTCCCCCACCTCTCTCTCCTTCTCTGTCCCCCAGATGGCGAACATCATCAGCATCCAATAAAAGATCATTTCTATCTCAGGAAAAGGTGGAGATGAGAACACGAGGTTCAGCTCGTTCCCTCACCGAGATGATTAAATGGAAACTCGAAGAGCCACAATCTCCCCTTTAATTACAGGGCTTCTTTAAATAAATGGAAGATTTGAGGCCTGCGCCTTTAATAGCAGAACACTGTGAATTTCTCCGTGCCAGTAATATAACGCAGTGATTGACGCCTCGCCGTTGTTCTGCATTATTCAGATTTGGCGAGGAGTTATAAACTCTCTGTACATAATGGAGGAAGAAAGGAAAAAGGAGTGTCAGGTCGTCCCTCAGAGTCTGCGTGACCTCTCAGTGAAGCAATCCCATTATCTCTGACCTGCTGGTTCACACAAGGCGGAAGTGGAGAAAAAAGTCGGGCCCGGTTTTTTTTACAGCCGCTCCGGGTTCCGGCCGTTTGTCGTAAACACAAACACGAGGCGGTTTTTTACTTGATTGGAGTACCTGAGGAGGAAATAAAGGCGCGTCGCTCCGGAGAAGCTGATTGCAGACGGATTGATTTGTCCCGAGGCAAAAGTGATGAAGATTCTTGTGGAAGAAAAAAATCACGAGGAGGAGTCGGCGCGCTTGAAAGTAACTTCATCTGCTGGAAAAAAAAAACTTCTAGTATTTTGTTGAGACCACGTACACACGTTTGCAACTCTTGTGTGCAAGAAAATATAGAAATGGGTTTGATAATAAACCTGCAAGATGATTTGTATCCACTGTTTGATTCTACTAAAAAAACACACATCGCCTCAGGTGGATAAAATATCTCTATATATCTACATTTCCATAAGCATGTTTCTCCCACAGTAAACTCAAACTATTCATATGTGAAAGACATTTCTACATTTTTAAATCTTTTCTCATTTATTAATCTTTTTATTTAATTGCATGCCTTTAAATCAGATAATTATGGCTATCGATCTACGATGTCTGTTTGCTAAGATTTATTTAT
>JAUESF010000019.1:11414498-11424604 GCA_032274765.1 Malacoctenus tetranemus | reverse complement strand
GCTCGTTCCCGCGCAGCTGGGAGCAGGAAGAGGCAATAACCAGCGCGCCCGGTTCATCCCAAGTCCCTGCAGGTGATTTATTGGAGGCCTCCTGCAAGGTTAAAAAGTTACAGTTGACTTGACTACTTGTCTTCCATAATAATTACATCCACAGAGAGGGGCGCGGCGAGGGAGGGGGTGTTGGGGTGGGGGGCACAGATGGGTGCCGATACGTCCCTGAAGTCGCGCGGGTCGATCAGAATTGATCGGCAGCGCGGTGACGTGTGGCTCACGTCTGAGACCTTGGCCGGCTTGAGTGATGATGACGGCGTCCTGAAACGCTGCTGTCTCAGAAACAATTCCACCCCGAATAGATGGCATGGAATTGAGATCTGAGCCTCACACACTCACACACTCACTCACTCACTCACACACACACACACACACGATGCCTCGTTGTTTCCCCCTCCTGCTTTTCTCCCGCTTTGTCCCGGCGCGGCACACGCAGACGCGCTCTCGTGGATCTCTCTTTCCTCCTCGCGGGGTCGCCGCGATGAATCCGAAATGAAATCCACGCGCCTCCGTCAATAACGCCGCTGCCAACGCCGCTCCGCAGCCATTATAAGTGGCTGCACCCCGGGGCTAATGAATAGCGCGAGCAACCAAAACGAAGCGTTACTTCGACGCCGCGGCCGGGAATGAATAAACATGAGCGAGAGAGAGAGAGCGCGCGCGACGGCGGCGATGGCGGGGAACAAAATGTTTACTCATAAAAATCCTGTTTTCGCTTAAACACCTTTTGGATTTTCACCCCGACACTTCAATTTGCCGGGTGGCTTTTTATTTAAATCAAATCACGAGGGAAGGAAGACGAGGACGAGGAAATGGAAGGAGATGGTGGGTGACAGTAAACACACATCTATTTCTATACAAAACTCACGCGACCAAACACACATTTCAAGGACAGAAGGGAATTAACGGCAGGCAGAGGCAGGTCGGCTTCCCGGGGATGCTGGAGAGGGGGTTGGTGGTGGTGGTGGTGGTGGGTGGGGGTAGGGGGGCTATTTCAAGGAGGCTATTTGAGGTCTTTCGTCTTCCTCCCATGTCTCCTCTCTCCCACGTCTCCGTCTGAGTGCAGCCACGGGAGGCCAGGGGAGTGTTTCTAACATCATGTCTCAACAACAGCGTTGTTTTTTTGTTTTTCCCACCCCTTCCCCCCTCCTCTTCCTCCTCATGTGCCCACATTCACCTCTCACCACTTTGTGTAAAGCGAGAAGGCAACAGAACCTGTTAAACTTTAACATTCGGCTGCGGAAAATAACACGTCTGACCAGCGCGCCGAGCTTTTCTTTCACCATGGAGACGTACGAGAGAGAGAATAGATAAGCCACTGGAAATGTGAGTATTTATCTAACTTATTACCAGAACATTAAAAAGCAACAAGCTCACGGAAACCTCGGTTCTTTTCATGGCGTCTCATGAAATAAACCAGTTACTTCTAAAAGTAGTGATATTTACAGTACTCTGTGACACCTTTTTTTCCCCCCACAGCGAGAAAGACTTTAATGAGACGAACAGGAGAAGATGCAGAGACTTAATCAACATCTTATGTAAATGGTGTGGGGGGGGGAGCTTTTCTCAAGATGTTCCAGTAAATACTGCGACAGTCTTCTAATAAATAGCTGTGGGTGAATTAGTTCCTGAGAGCGTCAGCAGCTCCAAACCTGCTGTTTTTTGTGTGTTTTTTTCCTTCTTTCGAGTGACAACAGTTTTTAGGGAAATGATGACCTTCTTCCAAGTGGTTGGAGTTCGAGTGCAATTTCGGCAGTCTGCATAAATGGCTCTCCATTAAACTCCAGTAAAAGGCGTTTTTAATTAAATTTCACTTTTTTTTTTTTTTTTTATGAACAAATTGAGTTTGTAAAAAACGGAGGAACGGGGACGACGCGAGGAAAAAGACGCCAAAACGACGGAGCCCACCTTGTTTTCCGGGGGGAGAGTCAGCGGGCGCGGGGAGAAAAAAAACTAATGATGATGATGATGAGCGGGGACGGGCGGCGGGTTCGGGGGGAAACGATGCAGCAATCAGTCTCACATAGTGCTGACATCTGTGTTTCACGGCCACATTATGCAATTACGGTGGCGTGATGTTTTTTCTTTTTTGGGGGGGGGGCGGGGCGAGCTGCGGAGGGGAGCGAAAAACCTCCCACCTCTGGCGCATCGTGCTTTATTTTTACACTCGGTGTCAGATAATTTGATGAAATGATTCAGGCGACCTAATAAGACGGCTCCTGCAGGCGGCGAGATGATGAATCGCGGAACGATTTTTTTCTCTTTTCCTTTATTTCTGCAGTCACGGTCAAGAAATGGGACAGAAAACGTCGTTATCCAGATGTTTACGTCGGACTCACGACTCCACTGCTTCTTTTTTCGATGATACGGAGGGATTTTATCCTTTTTTTCGGGTTGTTGTTTTTTTTTTCTAATTGGGGAAAATGCAACCGCCGCACAAGCGAGAGAGACGTAAACGCAGACACTCGGCTGCACAGCTGGCAGAGGCGGCTCGCCTCAGGTACAGACTTCACAACCTTGTCCCAGTTGCTTGGCACAGACAAATGAACTGACTCCCCGTGTGTCTGCGACTGTCGGAGGAAAAGGAGTCGACTCGGCAAGTCCTTCGATGTGGCCTGGGGACGCTCCCGTTCAGGCGCAGACGCCACATGTTAGATGCTTTTTTTTTTGTGCTCTGAAAACCACAGCGATGAACTTTTACGAAGGCTTCTTTATGGAAAGTGTGTGTTAGTTTGGCGAAAACCTGAGATGAGTTTTTAATTTGGAATATTAGAAATAAGTGGGCGAAATGAGTTTTCTCTGCAGGGTGGTGGGACGCAGCCTTCAGGAATAGGTGAGGAGTTCTGCCACCAGGGAGGAGCTCGAAGTAGAACCGCTCCTCCTCCACATAGAGAGGAGCCAGCTCAGGTGGCTGCTGTTGGATCTGAAGGACAAATGATTTGGTTCGGTTCACTTTCACACTGGACTGAGTGGACCAAACTGTCTAAATGGCACTTTTTATGCTTATCAGAAGTTTGACCTTCAGAAATGTTCCCAGAAACAGATCCAGAAACCTGATGTTGTTCTTTTGTTCAGTGCCGGGTTGTTTGGAGGGAACCTGCAGGTTTCAGGGTGGGCCTTCAAAATACACCCACCCTGCAGCAGCCTGTCAGTCAAATATGTAAGGCTTATCTTCTGTTATAACCGTCACAGAGACGCATCAAGCAGTTGTCCAGATATCTCCTCAAGACACAAAAATGTCATCGGATCTTCAGCAGGACTCATCCTCTTCGGGGGGGGTCTCAATGTGCGGTCCATCCAACAGCTGCGGACGTATTCTAGCTCGGCAGTAAAATGACTGGGAGGATTAGCAGCGGGCCGCACGAGCAGCAATCCGGGCCTCAAACTAAAAGCGACACTGATGAAGATGACACTTTTATCCAATTCCACCTTTTCCTGACAATCGTTTTACAGATGGAGCTGAAAACACGCACACACACACACACACACACACACACACACACACACACACCCCGACAATCGAGGTGGAATCAGTAGCATTTGTGGCTGTCAGCGCTTGATGAGATTCGCCGAGACAGGTTTTTCGTGCTAAATTTGAACGGTGGCTGATGCTTATGAAGATATATCTGTTACTCATACGCTCGTCGCCCCCGCTTCCTCCCAACATCCCTCATCGGCCTCCGAGTCCTCGGTCACGGCGCCCGATGGAGGAGAAAAAAAAACAGCCGTCGGGGTAGTGATGCCTGGCAGCTGACGGACGGGGGGGGAGCGGGTGGAGGGGGGAGGGGGGTGTTAGTGGCACATCTGCTTTATGGAACTGTGCCATTTCTCCACATTTCCCGGCGGGCTGCAGTGACAAGCTGACCAGGGGAGAGAGCGGGACGTATCGATCAGCCGCGAAGACTAAAAAAAAACTGAGAGACTCTCGGAGAGGACGGGGGGAATTGGCACTCGTCCCCCCGGGGGAGAGCAGAGGACTCTGGGGTGAGGGGGTGGTGGTGGTGGTGGTGGTGGTCTTTTGTCTCCGTTTCTGACAGGGCCCCTCGGTGTCTCATTACAGTCACCGCTGCCTGTACCCCCCCCCCTCTGTCCTCCCCCTCCTTCCCTCCAACAATCGATGTTTTTAGCTCAAGTTTTCCACTGGACAGCTCCGTCTTTCCTCGGGCTCCTGAAACCAAATTTACCGACGAGCCTCTCGAAGGAAAAACGATCCGGAAGGGAGTGAGCGTTGGACGCTGAGCCGCAGCACCGAGCAGCGCTCCCCCCCGACCCCCCCCACCATTTTCTTGCCGCGCTTCCATCCACCGAATCTGCTTTATATTTCTCTACGGATTAGAAACGCGTCGACGTTTTGAAAGGTAATCAGCGTCTCTCTACTGATTGTGACTGCGGAGGAGGAGGTGGGGTGGGTGGTGGTGGGTGGGGGGGGGGACTCATTTCATTTTCAAAGCGGTGGCTCGACAGCACCTTGCTGCGGTAATTGTGACCCCTCGGGCGAGCCGCCAGGAGGTTTGATGGCGGGCCAGATCGGCGGCGTGTGCTTTGTCTCCCGCTCGGGGCCCACCTTGTACACCCCCCCCCCTTCGCCCCGGGGCCTGCGTTGGCACTGGCCTGTACCATCTGTCAGAAACTTGGGCTCCCTACCACCTCCCCCCTCCCTGCTCCCTTCCACATAGAACAAGCCATTCCAGCAGAAGGGAAACACCCAAGGTAACAAGTGAAGACGCGGGCGGAGGCATTGTTACGCGGGCATCACTGATTCATCCCGGTTTGTTTTTTTTTGAAGCAGAGCGCGTTTAAAAATTTGAACAAGCGCGCGCCTTTCCAGAACACGGTGTAACCGATCTTTGGGGTTTGTTTGGCGAGCAACACGGGCGGACTGGGACGCGCGATGGTAAACAATCCCGGGAAAGACGCGCGGCTCCAACAGCCGATGAAGCCAGTTTCAACATTTGTCCTGAAACTCGTGAATCCATTTGGACGGGGTGCCGCACCATCAAGGTGTGCATTTTAATTCGGCCTGAACTCCTCCTGCCACCATTTTTTTTTGGGGGGGGGGGCATATTTCAGTTCTCTCCTAAAAACAGAAGCGCTCCATCAGGGAGCCTCACGTGTTGGAGGAACCTTCGGCAGGTGATGTTGTGCTTGCCGGGCGCGGCCGAGGACGATGCCGCACGGACACCCCGAGGCGGCTGTCAGAGCGAGAGCAAAAAACATATCCCCAAAACAGCAAAGCGGCTGGCGCGGCCAAATCTGTCGATAAAGATCAGGAAGTAGGGGGAGAAACCTGGGACCAAACTGGCATCCCTGCTCCTTGTTTTTGCCCGACAGATATCTGCTGCCTCACGTTCTTATAAAGATGCTTTCTAATTTGGTGGATGTTGCACTTCTGTTTAGTTTTCCCCTTAGAACGGTTTTTATTCCTTTAAACCTCTCTGACTTCGTCCCTATAGATGAGGGAGACGTGTGAATATTGGTCATTAAATATGCAACAACAAAATAGTCCCGTGGAGTATCAGCAGGTCTGTTTAACGAGGCAATTACTGTGAACACTTGCAAATATCATTTTTCATAAAGCAGTGTCTGAGATTCTTAAACATGAAAATTCAGTTAAATGATATTAAGAGCATATATTTTCCGATTTGTTGCCGGCGACTCGAGAAGTCACGAGAGAGAAGGAGAGGGAGGAAAAAAAAAAACAACACAAAGGAGGGCGACACGAAGGAGCAGCGGTGGAGAGCCTGTCACTTCTAATCACTCTTTGCAGGAGGGTCAAAACATGTAACCTCGCGAGCTGCTGCTGCTGGCAGACGACAAGCACGCTTGAGAGAAAGCAGACAGTCTGGACCCGAAGCACTTTGGGGAAGGGCAGACTTGGCAATAATATTCCCTGGTGCACACACACACACACGCACATGCACAAGCGCACACACGCAACATGGATACACTTCCACATGCATATAGGTGACCCCTTCTCACCTCTTGTCCCACCACCCCCCCACACCCCACCCCTCCGTCTCCCACATTACATCAAAAAGCACCTTTCAAAAGATCCACACCTGCTTGTCAAAGCCATGGATGGAAACCACCTGATCAGTGGTGCAGATGGATGGTCATGGACAACCAGCAGGAAGTGGAGGGGAGAGAGAGAGAGAGAGAGAGAGTGCAGTGTGGATCTGAGAGGAGAAGAAGGGAGGGGGGGAGCGTCGCTCTGATGATGTACACGCTGCAGCTCGGCCCCTCAGAGGAACGTGTAACACTTCCAATTTCACAGACACTGACATCCAACAAGGTCCAGGCTGATCTTGGGAAAGAAGGAAAAAAAATGGTCATCTCCACAACCGGCTTGTTTTTTTTCTTACCCAGCCACTGCAGAGCCGCCCATCATTCATAATCCTCACGATTTCACTCTGCTACCTGAAGGCGCGAGAAAAAAAAAGCCTTCCCATTCTGAGTCCGAGAGGCTCCGACACCTTTTCAGGGCTTTTTAATTAGGTTTGTGGCGCAGTTAAATAGCACAAATACACTGAAGTTGAACAGGCTTTCAGCAAACTTATTAGTAGCTCTATGGGCAAATAATCCTGGTGGATTTTGTCAGAAAAATAAATCATTTCGAGAGTCTACACATGCTTTTGTCCGCTATTGCCAAGTGTCTCGAGGGGGGAAAAACCTGATTTAAATGACATTGTGCAGACATGAAAGGGTATCTTGCATATTCATTATTATTATTGTGCTGCTTCCTGCACAATGATGCAGCTATTAAAAAAAAAAAAAGGTCCTCCTGACTGATGACTCGAATCCCTGACATTTGGAGGGCGGCCTCGTCGGGACGAGGCTGTTTGATGACGGAGTGACGCCGGTTTTAATCGGCGTGTCGGCGCTGCACGGCAAACATCACAGCACACGGTTTACTTAAGGGACGGCGGGCGCGCTCGGTGTCTATTTCCAATCGTCACTTCGCCCTCTGGTCCCCTACGGTGTCTTGTGGCTCTGCTCACCATAGGGTTCAGCCGCCTCGTTAACCTTGATTGCTTCCACCTGTGTCTCGTCACCACTGGTCACACGTTCGTTTCACTCCAGCTGCTTGGAACCAAGACCAGGTAAAAGCACCTCTCAGCCGCAAATAAGCAGCGATCTCTATATTTATAATTGTGCAACTGGTGTTGAATGTTAAAGGGAGCTGTTTGCAATGTGAGCACCAATATTGTTTTGTTTTAGTTTCTGCACAATCTATTGAAATGTTTTTATGTTGTTGTTTTTTATTCTATTTGAAGGATATTGATGTGCCAGGTTTGTTTCCACAGACTGAAAGAAAGTGGTGAGTTTGTGCATCTCTGTGTGCACTTTGAGAGAAGAAACACACACACACACACACACACACACACACACACACACACACACACACACACACACACACACTCTCTCCTGCAGCGTGGTATTTGCTTTCTCCTTCCTTTAACGGCAGCCCATAAAAAGTTTACTGAGAGCCCTCCCTTCTGCTTTCATCAGCATATCACTTTGAGCTCCTATTATGCAAATGAAATCACAGCTCTATAAACTATATGTAAATGGAAAACACAAGCATGTCCAGGCAAAATTACGGTCATAAATTTGATCAGCGGCGCTCTAATAATCAGAGCCTGCAAGAGAAAGCTCGCCGTGCCCGGGCCCCGCTCGCCGAGATCCCCCCCCCACTCCATTCATCAGCACGGCGCCGCCAGCCGAGACGTGTCGAATCGCCAGAATTTTGAGGGCTGATTGTCGGGGAAGTTTGCCGCCGCTATTTCTAATTGTTTGCCGCATTTCCAGACGTTGTTTTGGACGCGGTTTCAAAACATCGCGCTTGGAAGCCGGCCTCGTGTCCTCCGAATCGATCGACCACGCTCGTTTTTTCCAAACGCCAAATCCTCTGCGTGCAGCTGTGATGTATTGATAAGCTTGATGAAGGAAGAGGAAAGAAGTCCACCTCTAATCGCGTATGAAATATTTAGACTTCAAGGCGGCGAGAGTTAAAAGGCCAACACATCAAGTGGAGAGCGAGTGAGATGGGGAAGGCAGATTTAAAGGCCGCGTGGACGGAATGCATCCCATAATCTCCTGACGCTGCTCGCATCAATAATGGAAACAGCCACGAGCAGTCGTTGGAGGGCTCCAAGCCCGTGAAACAAAGACGCTCATGAACCGGATTAAGTATTTCTGCTCGATGCCAAATCTCTGGGCTGACGCCCTGATGTAGTTTGTGTCGCCACGGCGACCAAACTTTTTCAAAACAAACTAAAAAGCCCTTTTTATTGAACAATTAGGTCGTGATTAGGCGTCACTGAAATATGCACCGTGGCTTGTTTTTTGCGGGGCTCCTCTCAAGGAGTCTGTAAGATGAATAAAAGAAAGCAAGGCAACAAAGATGATGAAAACAGTTGAAACAACAATAAAACAAAGATTAAAGGCTCTGACAAGTGGTTCGTTGTGGGCTTAATAGTGTTGCTTTGACAAGAAATGGCATCACAAGCCAAACACACACACAGATCAACCATCCCTTACATTTATTTATACCTTTTTGATCCTTTCGGCTTTTCCACGTCAAAACGTACAAATCCCAACAAAGCTGGTTGGTGGCGCTGTAACGTTCCGTCAAACAAAAGAAGAAGAAGCGAGCTGTGCGTCCCGCTGACTTACTGTCGTGTTGCGGCATGTTTTTCTAAGTAGTTTAACTTTTCATCTTCTTGTTGTCGTCTGTAGCATCTGATCGGCCAGCGAGTCGCTAACTCTGACTTAGTTTCGCGTTCCTCCTAAAAGTTGCCGTGGGAACCGCGGAGCGCAGCTCAGCCAATTAGCTTTGCACCTGTGTGCTCCGTTCATTATCCTCCGCCACAATATCAGTTTAGGGCGCCTTTGAATATTTCAGTGCCGGCGAGGCAGAAGATCAAAACCTCTTTTTTTTTTTTATTTCACAAAAAGAGTGACAGCGCGGCTTTAACTTCACATCATCAGAGTTCAGTGAAGTTTGAAAAGCTGTTAAATGATTAAAGAGGGTTTTCCCCGTCTAACATCTTTAAACACTCTTTCAGTCTCGGGGCACAACTTGGAAAAAAAAAAAAGCTCACTAAAAGTCTTTGAGTGAAGTTGGGCTCTTCAGAACGGTAAGCGGAGCTCCGTCAGGGTGGAGATCTGCCATATAATGAGGTGGAAGACCACTCAGAGTTCTTGTGTGTATGTGCCTTGGTGGTAACGCATATCATTTCACTGAATTAGGAGTAATGGCTGCGGCGCACAGGAGCGGATAGCCTTCGAATGTGAGCCGGGAAATCATCCACCGGGTGCTTTGTTTGATTCCTGCTATGCTAATGGGCCGCCGGCTGCACGCAGCGTCCGTCCAACCCACCATGCTGCTGCTGGCTTTAGCTTTCGCAGAGAGTGACCTTCCCCAAAGTCACCTTTGTCGCAGGACCTGCGTGACCGGACGAGTGTGCGTGCGGTCGAATCGAGGGGAAAGGAGCTTGTTCATCATGACACATGCAGGGACGCAATCAGAAGCACATCCAAACATGCAGGAGATTAAAAAAAAAAAGCACGAAGGCGACTCAAAGTGTTTCCTTTCAAATCTGAGTAACACTGATCAAACACAGACAATTCGCATTGAAACCAACCACTCACTATAGGGAGACGCCCACATGTAGGGGCGGAGCTTTTCCGCTGGCTCGCGACGTCTCCAGAACGAAGCCACGATTTCCTCTGGATCGTCTTATCTGAGCCTCCCGTGAACGTCCTCCACAACACTAATTATGACACGTTGGAATTCTATTCTTTCATTGTCGAATGAGACAAACTCCTAATTGGATTTTTTTTTTCTTTTTGCGTGGCTGATTAATGAATCGCAAAATGGTCATAGGATATTATGACATTTCTGCTGCTTTATCTTCATAACATAATTGCTTTTTAAAGCACAAAAACTGTGCTAAATAACTTTCATGCAGTTTGACATTTTAATTATCACATCCTGAAAACCCTTCAAATTTTATTGTTGGTGAAGTTCTTTAATATCAGAAGTTTTTGTC
>JAUESF010000019.1:11339312-11349363 GCA_032274765.1 Malacoctenus tetranemus | reverse complement strand
GTGTGTGTGTGTGTGTGTGTGTGTGTGTGTGTGGGAGGTGGGAGTTCTATGAGCCAGGTTGTTTGATGCTTATTGTGTGCAGCGTAGGAGAATGAGCGGGGGGGAGGTGGGGGGGTATCGCACTGTTTCTATTTTGAAACACATTGTTGATGATGGAGCTGAATGATGCTTTCATGGTGCATCATGTCCCCCACCGGGTGTCAAAACAGACCCCACAGGTGGCGCGTATGAATGAGGAGAGCTCCCACGCTCGCTGGAGGTGGGGCGTGCCACAACTCTTTACCATCGTTCTGCTTTCATTGTTAAACGCTCGGGCGTCGGCGGTTGCTTAGCACGACGCTCAGCTTCAGTGTTGCGCTCGTACTGTCTGAATGGATTCAGCTGTTGAAGGCCGGAGTCACATTTGCTCTCCTCTCCCGCAGCGCCATCATCACCACCATCAACAACGACGAGGTGTGGTTCAAACGACTGGACGGCACCAAGTCCAAGCTGTACATCTCCCAGCTGCAGAAAGGCAAATACACCATCAAGCACTCGTAAAGACGCGCGCACACACACACACACACACACACACACGGATAAAGACCATCATCTCCGCTCTGTTTTCTCGTCTCCCTTTCCCGTGAGGTTTCCATTCACCTCACACCAACACACTTCACATCTCGCTCCGTGCAAAAGCTCCAACAAAACCAGACATTTTCTATATGTGCGCTATAAGGAGACCCCCCCCCCCCCGCTGTAAATATGTACATGTACGTTGATGTTATCGACGAGGTCACAAAGTGTCATTTTTCTCTGGAACGGAGAACAAACGCAAAGTGCTGCTAAGGAGAATCGGAGGGAGGCGGGAGGAAGAGAAGAAGAAGAAGAAAACGGAGCAGTAGCAAACTGTGAAGCGCAGACACTCGAGCGCGTGCCTTTTCTCTGAGGCGGGACGATGCCTCGGCCGATGGAGGGGCGAAGGAGGAGGAGGAGGAGGAGGAGCTCCGAACTATCAATGCCAACGCAGTGAAGCCTTACTCCCGACTGGGTTCGCACCAGGAGGACTGAAGCGGGTCGATGAGTGAGTGAGTGGAGGGACGTGTTTGATTTGCCTCTCCGGACGCGTCGTCGAGTTTGAATTTCAACAGTTCAATAAATGTGCATCCCCCGAGGCCCCCCCCCCCAACAAGTGTCTTTTATAAAAGACATGGAGACTTAATCAGTATTGAGCAAATGACGATGAACATCATGAGATGGAGTTACTCTTGGAGAGCCCCCCCTTGGGGTTGGGGGCTTGTGGGAGCCCTCTGGGGAAGCTGGCGTGTTGTATAATCTCTTATTGTCTTGATGTTTGAGTGCGACTCTCCCCAGTTCTTTTTCAGTTCAGTCTGAGGCCAAGTTGAGATCTGTAACGGTGAGCGAGAGCTGCCCCGTGTACATACATATAGAGACCGCTGTGTTTGTGTGACACCCCCCCCGCCCCCCCCTCTCCCCCCCTGCCCCAACTGTGTCCTGTCACGTTGCCATTCGTCTGTAAGGTCGCATCTAAGATGGGATCCAGGCTTTTAGTTGAACCCAGGCAGCAAACGAAGCTGGACTCTGCGAGTCGGGGCCTCGTCTGTCTTAACGCGTCGTGCCATTTCACCAACTTCCTCCGTGTACCGTGGTCACCGTCCTCTCTTTGTTTTCCTCCCCCTTCGTAAATACGTTTAGCAGTGATACAGGGAGAGCAAGCGTTGTTTGCTTTCCGTTACGCATGTGCGATCCGTCCAATCAAATGGAGTGTTAACCTGCCGACAGTGTTGTATAGAGAGCACCCAGGCGCAGGTCGAAAAATCAGATTAATATCGAATATTCTGGGTGGAATGATTATAGCTGCTGAGGTAAAATAAAAAAATATAAGGAAAAGAAATGTTTAGATTTGCAGTGATGCAAAAACAGGCCTGGACTGATGCCAGTTTTTACAGTAAACGTGAACTTTTCATTGTGTGCTGATTCTTTGACGCGCGCCTGTGAACGATGAAGACGAACCGTCTCTGAGACGCCCACCTGAAGACATTTCATGAGCTGACTGAAGTTCCTGCTCTCCATCTTTAAACAGAAACTTGAATGAATCATGTTTGTTTTTTCCCTTTTTTTAAACGCAACGGGTCAAAAAATAAAACCATGTGCCAACGCATGAACATCCGATCCAAGATCTCTTTTGTATCATTTGAGGAAGGTCACAGCTGCATATAAGTGCGCCTTTTCTACTCATCTAATCCCATTTTCGCAATCATGTTGGTTCCTGCAGAGAATCTGTGCTTTCGTGGTCGCAGCATCGCCATAAACGGCCCTGCTTGAAACACTCCGGCTTCCTTTTTCCTTGAGTTGTGCATAGCGCCGGAGTTTCCCCGTCGGATTCGGCGCGGCGAGCACAAAGTGCCCAGATATAATCTTGTATAATTCTCCGATGCAGCGAAGAGAGAAAGTCCCTGACGACGCGCAACCCAAAGTCACCCCTGAGGTGCGGTGAACTCTGGCATCGCTCTTTTGTCACACACACACACACACACACACAAAAAGTGGCTTATTTTGAAGGAAAATGCTGAGCTGGTCCTATTTGATAATGGCTCTCGTTCAGTCTGCTGCGCTGTTCAACCTCTCAGTCACTTATTTCTGCCAAAGGGCCACTCACTAGATTAACACCACATCCCGCTATTGATTCAGGATCTGCGCTGATGTACCACTTTCTTTGCCCCCCCCCTATCCCCCACCCCCCACCCCCCTAAACTGGGCTCGCTGTGCCCCCGGCCTGCGCTGACTGCTTGCGTGCACACCCACAGTGCCCTTTCCATTGATCCATTGAGAACAATCCAAAGTGTAATTAGTTCCAAACTTCACACATTAAGGTTGGAAAGTTAATATTTTGAGGAAAGTCAATGTTGGGTCAAACCTTCTTTGTCCATTTTCAAAGCTCCCAACAAACTTAATAATAAATAATATCAAATAATACCATCTCTAAACGCCTCCTCTGACTTATTATCACCTAAATAAAAAAGATAAAAACACTCCTGTTGTTCCTATAGTGCCTAAAGTAGTTCTTACACATGTGTTTAGGAACCACTCTGAATAAACACATAATGGTTTATTAAAAAATACAAACTTTTACTTTTCCAGCCCCTTCAAATTAAAGTCCCACACACTTCCTCTTACTGCCCAGTTGTAATGCCCCACAATCGGCCACAGGGTGTCAGTGTCGCACCGCAGTGGCGGAGCAGCGGCCTCTGCGCCGGATGGGCGGAGGGAGGTGGTCTGTTAATCTGGGGCACCCTGCTGCCGAGGCTTTCCAGCTGATGAGAGAGGGAGAGTGAGAGAGGAAGGATGAAGGCACAGTTTGATCACAGCTCGCTGGCCACGTCTGCATCTGCAACAGAGAGAGAGAGCGAGAGAGAGAGGGAGAGAGGGAGAGAGGGAGAGAGGGAGGAAAAGCCCCATCCCTCGCCTCAAAGGCTGAACCAGCAGCCTTCCTCTCTACCAGCCACGCAGCGTCTTCCCAGAGCCGTCCCTCAGATCCGCGCACACGTCACCCCCCCCCCCCCATCGATACCTGTCAATTAGAGCATGTTCAACCTCTCTCCACACACACTGAAGTAGAAGGTGGTGGTGGGGATTTCTTGTTTGCTGAATCCAGTGCCGAGGCTCAGGAGGGAGGGCGGGGGGGCTACGGCTGCTGTGATGAGTGGGGTCCTGACGGATGGGCGAGGCTTGGCCATCTTCGGCGCCATCCATTCTTAATGAGTAACCAGAACTGGAGGGTCATTGGGACGTGTTTACTGCAACACTGGGGCTAATTAGACCGTGAAAGTGTCACGCTGCGCTAAATTACTTATATCCCCTGCCCCTCTGTGTGATGTACGCGCCCCTGCATGGCTCTGTTCCTTCTGCTTTTTTTTTTTCATTCAGGCAAGCAAGACCCCCCACCCCCCCACCCCCCACCCCCTCTTTGTGCATGCATGCATGTGCTCCGTGCCAGGCCTGCGCGTGGGCGTGCACCTTTTGATGCCGATTGTGTAAGAGAACGTTCAACGCAAAGCATCCATAAGTTAGCATCAAAAGGAAGACGCGAGCCGAGACGAGGAGGGCGAGGGGTGGGGGTGGGGGGGGGTGAGTAGGACTCAAACCCGTGCTGTCGGTGGGCCCGGTATCCCCAGAACTCCCCCACAGAGTCGCCATTTCTCTATATTACACCGTCTCGACTCTCCTCGCATCAAGCCACTCGTCTCTCATCGATACCCCCCCCGATTTATGACCTCGGTTTTTTTTTGGTAGGCTGCAGTTGAGGAAGTGAGTTCACATCAGTCCCGTTTGGAAGCGAGAGCTTTTATAGACTTTCGTTTTTAATATCGCCGGGTAAATCTCCAGGAACGTTTTCCACGTTGGCGCCCCCCCCCCTCCCACTCCGGGGGGGAGGAGCGCGAGCAGCTCGCAGTAAAACACTTTTACTGTTTAGGATTCTAACGCGCCGGATTCTAGCGCGAGGAAAAAAGCGATTCCCTCACAAGGCGACGGAAGTCTCAGCTAAAGAAAATGTCAGACTCTTGTTTACCGAGACTCAGCCGTACGTTCTCAAGGACGCCGTTTGGACGGCGATGGGAGACGGGCCATGAGTCAGCATGAATTAGCAGCTTGTGACTGAGATTGGCAGCGTATAAAAAAGAAAAAGCCAACTGTAGATCGCCCAAAGGTCTCTTTTTATGAGGCTTTGCTGGTTGCAAAAAGCGCCTCGCGTGGCTTGCTTCCTTAGCAACCGTGTGCGTCGTGAAGGCTCGGTGGAGATCAGAGTGGAAGAAGGCGGCGCGCTGGTGAGCGTGTCTCGGCCGGCGTGTTGTGGTAACTGCCAGCGCAGCAGAACGCTGCCGGCCTGACAGTCGCTCCTTTGTCTCGTCAGATATCAGGACGTGCAGAGGAAAAACAGCAGGAGGGAAAAGAAGGGAAAAAAAAGAGAGGGAGAGAGAGAGAGAGAGAGAGAGAGAGTGCCTGAGGTGTGATTTGAATCTGAGTCATCACTCAGGGTTTATGACTCTATTTGCTTGGTCGTGAGGATCAGGTTCGCTCCGCCCGCCGCTGTTTATCGCCTCAACTTGTAGCGTTCCATTTGATTGTGAGTGGAGCGACTCCTGACTCCAAGAACTCAAACTCGTGGTCAATTTATCAGCTTCCAATTGGCCCCGTGTGAAGTTCCTGAAGCATGGACACCAGGAGACGTCAGGCTCCTCCGCGTCTTATTGCACCGGCGATCGTCCTCTGGTCGCAGGATCAAGAGGAAGTGTTGGTGAACGATCCAGGTGCAGCCTGAGCTGCTGCTCTCGGGTCCTTGTCAGTGCGGATCATCAATCATTCACTAATACACACAATTCACCCTGCAGGGGTCACGAGCACGTATAATGAGGTTTTTTTGTTTCCTGTGTGTGTGCATCCCAGCAGACCTCGCAGGCTGCCCGGCCTTGGCAACAGATATATAGTCACAAGGTTCCACAAACACCCCCCCCCCTCCACCCCACTCGCACTGACCCCAATACTGGGCTGGGGGGGGTCCGAGGTCAGGGCTGGATCTCAGGGGTGTCACAGGACTTTCACCTTCCTTTCAAGCCCCCCCTCCCCCATCTGTTCTCCCTCGGTGGTCCGTCACGTTCTACTGTTGGAGCGTTTGCTTCGCTGATCCTTTCTTGTCGCGTGCATTTTGGAAAGGGGGTTTATTTTTAACTGACTTCCTGTTGGATTACAGTGAGGTGCTCACATCCTGTGGTCTGCTGCCCCCCCCTCCCACCCCCCTACCGGGTAAAACAGCACCAGCTTATGCCCTCCTGTCGGGCAGGTGCGTCTAAAGCTAGCTATCCATCAAGCTGTGACAGCAGCCAAGAGGGTGGACGGGTTGCGTACCCTTTCGTACCACCCGAACCGCCAGCTGGTTGCAGTTTTGTGAGAGCACCCCACCACCACCACCACCACCACCACCACTATCATCACCACCACCACACACAACCTCCCCTTTTAGCCAAGGAGTAGTAAGAGGCTGTTTGGGTTCGTTGTGGCTCAGTTTCAGTGCTTCTCCCCCCTCCCTCTCCTTACAGTCAGACAGGGAAATGAAAAATTGCATCATCTTTGCCTCGTGCGCACTTTGGCTTCATACGCAGCGCTTTTTTTCGGCAGAGTTGTTGGGGACCCCCCCCCGAGGCGCCACTGTTGGCGGTGCAAGGGTATCTCAGGACCCCCTTTGGCTCTCTGAGTACACGCAACAAGCAGCACCGCAGCAACAGCCTCTGCTCTCCTCGGCGAACCATCTGTTGAGGACACGGGGCGAGATGGGTTCAAAGCCTCTGCGCCGCTTTGGTTGCCATGTGAACCTCCATCCCCGCGGCGGACCCTCGGAGGACCCCAGGCCGAGCTCCCGCTCCCTCGCCGGGCCTCGAAACACTCCCCCCCCCCCCTCCTCCCGCGGAGGTGCAGCGATGGACTTTTGCAAACTCGCGGCTCGTCGGGAGAACATTTGGTGCGCTGTCGTCAGTTGGTGGAGGACGCGGCTTCCTCCTGGACCGTCCCCAAGGCGCCTGGTGTGCCGGGCGGGCTCGCTGAGAGCCGCATGCAAATTTCCAAAGTGCAACAGATCCATGACAACAAGGAGCGAGAAAGCTGCCGCGACCGAGTCCTGTCTGCAAGTAAACCCCCTCAAAACCCACAATGTTTTACCGATAATCACAATTTAGATGCTTATCTAGTTGATTTATTGCCTATTTTCCTTCATACAAATTAGAGCCCCCCCCTCCACCTCTCCAAACAATCAGGATCTCATGTTCCCCTGACACTGCTGTCCTGCAGCAGCGTCATGTCCATTGATTTCCAGATTTATAAACGACCGACTCCACCGCTCACGCTCGATCACGCTCGTGTCAGGCTCGCGCCGCCGCCGAGGTGCTGGGATCACCTCGCAACGACGCGCCCGCTGTCCTCAGACGCCACGCAGCATCTCCTCATGATGTCAGGGCCTGATATGCAAAGTCGCCCCGGGTAACCGGCGTAGCATGGCGGCGGAAGATGGGGGGGGGGAGGTTTTTTTTGGTCAGCGTCGCAAAGCGCGTAAAACAGGATGTGCGCTCGCGCCGTGGCCTCTACGCGCCTCAGCGTCAGGATGGACTCGCCCAGTCTGCGGGTGGAGGTGGGGGTGTTGCTCCCGGTTTTTTACATAGGGGAGGGTATCGGGTTCCGGCGCCACGTCCCCAAGAAGATAAACACACTCGTGTTTCCGCCTCGGACTCGCCTGCCCAGTATGAAAATGTAGTCAAATGGCCAACTGGCATCTGAGAGACAGAGAGAGAGAGAGAGAGAGAGAGAGAGACTGCAGAGACTTCACAGCCGGAACAATTCGCTTGCATTAGAATGTAAAAAATGCAGGCTTTCTTCCATTCTTGGGGGAAACCAGGCTGTTGTTACTGTGAGAGCACACATGCACACGCATTTGCATTTAATTACTTTGTCCATAGCGGTGAAAAGACACACGTTTCACTGGAATGTGTGTCGACATTGTTTACCGCAGGTGTGTGTGTGTGTGTGTGTGTGTGTGTGCAGGACGTAGAGTCAGTGGAGTGAGAAAGAGAGAAAACTGGCCCGGCCGTTTGGCTGCAGTCCTAATTGGCCGAGCGCTGGCTGACAGGATGCTGACGGAGCACATCGCACCGGTCGCTCCCCCTTCTCCGTTTCATCCTCCGGGTTTGTCAAAGGATATTTTCTTTCTCTCTTTTTTCTTTTTTTTTTTGTTCCTCTGAGGAATTCCCCACTCTGCTCGTTCTCAGCCACACCACCACCACCCCCACCCACCCCCCACCCACCTAAAGAAAAGCCTTAAGTGGCGCCCTTTGACAAGTTACAGCGCTTGTTGTTTTTTTTTCCACTGTTTGAATCCAGAAAAAAAAGAAAGCAGGCGAATGTGGAGGCTGGAGAGAGGCCAGCTTTAATGAGGCTGCTGCTTATCGGGACCTGAGTGGTTTACCGTTTGGTGACCTGCCTGGCCTTTGTGTGTGTGTGTGTCTCTGTGTGTGTGTGTGCATGGGCAAACACACATGCTCCTCCGTACAAGCGTGCAGCACTATAGCAACATGCAGAAGTGTCGCTGAGCTAGAAGTAAACATTTTCTCGCGGAGGTTTCAGTTCTCCCACCGTGTCGGCGCGCGCACGCCGCTCAGGAAGTCACATGCCCGTGGGTTCTGATGGACGCGTAAAGACCACCGGGATGTGAGCTAAAGAGGGGGGTTGGGGTGGGGAACGGAGCGCATCTAAAGAGGAGAAAGCGCGGCGCCGCGGGCTGCTTTTACTCGACACTTTACTCTGACGGGTCACAATGATCGGCGCTTAATGCACTGCTCTCTCCCTCCCCGTCGGTGGAGCCCTCCACTGAATCCTGGGATCCCTTCAGGTGCGGTTTGGTTTTTTTTTCCTCGTGGGGTTCGCTTGATGCGGAGTTGCGTCATCCACTGTAAGCCCCCCCCCCCTTTGAGGCAGAGCAGCGCGGGACTCGGACAGCATCGCAGCGCTGTCGGTCTACGCTCGGCAGGAATAGAGAGGTTGTGCTTTTTACAATCGGGACCTTTTGCCCGTGAATGCATCGTATTTTAACACACCCTCTACCATGATGTTCGGAGCCCTCCCTTCAAAGTTTGAGGCTCCAGAATTGCATTTTTTTTTTCTTTCAAGGACTTCTCCAGACTGAATATTTGGGGGGAGCCCATGGGAGGTGCTGTTCTGAGAACAGCTCAAGCATCCTTAATCCCCCTCCAACTGGAGTAGAAAAAGGTGAAGCTGTTGGTGTTTTTTTTGCTGAGTGCAGGAAGGGAAGCAGCGAGAGTTGTGTGTGTGTGTCCCACAAATCTCCTCTCCTCCCCCTGGATTCGAAGCATTTTCACACGAGCTGTGCCTCTATTTTCACGTGAACTGTCCAAACCTGTTGCAGTGAGAACACGTAAAACACGAGTCCGCGTCGTTTCTGATCGCAGGCCCGTCCCCTCGACCTCGTCTTTTCCAAACCCGGCGCCGAACAAAGCGGGTCGACGCGCTCCAAGTGCGACGAGTTCACCGCGCGTCGCTATAGATAGCTGGAGCTTTTTGAAATATTCAAGGGATGTCCTGGTTTCCATAAGGCTCCTCGGCTGCTACGGTTACCACCAACACCGCAAATCATATGTGACGTGTGATGCGTTTCTTGTCTCTTTTTTTCCCCCCCATCCATCCTTCACATTGGTATCCGTCGTCGTGCCACTCAAACACGGAGAAGACACAGAACCAGAAAGCCGTCAGAGCCTTGTGTGTGTGCGTGTGTGTGTGTGCGTGCTGTGCACAAACGCTGAATCCTGGTCCTTGACCACACATGCATTAACAGAGGTTAGTGCCAGGACGCTTATTACGCTGCATTTCTTCCCCGAGGGACAATTATGTAAAAAGCTTTGGTCACAACACGTTTCGGAGCGCGGCGAATAGGATTTCACGAGGTGTCCGGAGCAGTTCCGGGGCGGGGGGGGGGGGGGGGAGGGGGTCGAAGCTACGCGCTGGCTCCCCGGACCAGCTTTTTTTTTTTGCGGATTGGCCCCCGGCGTCCTGAAAGTGGGGAACCGCCCAGGCGGCTCCCGTATTCCAAGACGAGCACGATTAAAACGATGCGCCCGTTTCGACAAATCGCTGCTCAAGGACGTCATGAATATTGAGTTTCCAGTCAGCTGGCGTGTAAACATGGTGGTGGAACACGAGATGACGGTCCCGCGTTCTGATGGGGGATGACAGGGGGCGGGGGAGGGGGGAGGGGGGTGGGGCGCGGCAAGCGACCGGAGCCCGGCCGGGCAAAACGGGCCGGCGTGCCACGAAGGCGGACGCTCAATAACATTAACAGCTGCAGATTAATTAACTAATTGTTGTGGCTGGTTTGAACCGTGATGTAAGCCGACGCTGCTGGAGAGCGAGGCCTGAAAGGATTCTCCCCCAGCAGGGCCGAGCAGACACGGTGTCCAGGGAGGCGGTGGGGGGGGGGGGGGGGGGCCCACAAAAA
>JAUESF010000019.1:11316901-11329992 GCA_032274765.1 Malacoctenus tetranemus | reverse complement strand
CCCCAACCCCCACCTCTGCATCCCTTCCCCGTGTTGGTGTTTTCTGCATCAATCTTGGGAGGGGTCTGCAATGGGGGCGGGGGGAAAGGGGGGGGGTATCCCCACCGGATGGGGCACTGGTGCAATGCCCCGCTGCTGGAGCTCGCCTCACGTGCTGCCTGACGATGTGAGGAGTTTGTGCAAACGTCGTGTGACGCACTCGCTTTTCTTCTTCTTCTTCTTTTTTTATTCTTCCTCTTTTTTTCCCTCCGTGCGTTGCGTGTGCGTTTGGGCTGCATGTAAATGAGAGAGGGCTACCCAGAGCGCTTTACCATCACTGTCACAGCGTCTCCCATCACCGGCTGTACAAGAAAAGACTCGAGCAACTTCAAATGCTTTTGCACGCTGCTTCGTCGTAACCTCTGGCTTTAACGAGCCATTATACTGTGGAGGCCTGTGTGATGTTGAACCATCAGGCCTTTTAGCTGCTTTTCACGCACGGTTTTTACTCGTGCTCAAGACGAGAGAGTAAAGAGGGTTTAAAGTAAAACATAAGAGATCTGGTTTGGTCGCCCACCGCTGAGCTGTGTGAGCATATAGTTAAGGTAGAGTACCCCCCCCCTCCTCCAGGTCAAATAATGGTCACGATAGTTAAGTGTCACTGCTCGCTTGCATGTTTTTGGACAGTGAGAACATGCAAACTGCAAGCGCGTCGCATAAAACAGCCCTGCAGGCGACCACCGCGCCGCTGTGCAGTCTCGAAAAAACAAACCCTGACCGGGACCTGTTTGTGATTGGCTCCCACTTTACCACTTGTTTTTTTCTTCTCATAACTTGCATAAAAAATCTAATCTGTGTTGATTCAGCACGAGTGATGACTCATCAGACGGAGCCACCACAACTGGCTCGTTCAAAAGGACCGACATTTGTAATTGGGACGTGTTGGGTTGTTGTTTTTTTGGAGCAGTGTGTCTCAGAAGTGCATCAAGTCAGGCGGGGGCTGTCATGTCAGGTGTCATGTATGTACTGCAGGTAATGCAGGTGATTTCTGGGAGTGAAGCAGGGGGGGGTCCATGTCTCCGGGCGACCTCCTCGCCACGGGGTCCCGGCACCGATGTGCGAGCGTCACACCCCCCCCCCCTCCCTGCGCGCGCTCCGGCTGCAACCCGGCCGACCGCGCTCCCCTGAGCCGAACAGGGAGCAGCCTGTTCTGCCAGGGCCGTTATTAAAGGGCTGTTTGTATTGCCTGCTGTTTTTTTCATTAGCTGGAATCTTATATCATCGCTCCTGAATATTGCATGAGGTTCAGGGAGGCTTGGTTGTCGTGACACCGCCGTAATATTTCACAACAATCAAAGATGGATGAGCCTATTCTTCTAGGTAAATAGAGGGGGAGGCCTGGCACCAATGAGGAAAAGCCCGGAGACGGTGACGGTGACACTGACGCCACACCGTTAAAGGAGGAGGGGGGGGGGGAGAGAGGGAGGGAGAGTGATTGGAGTCCATAAAAATAAAAAATGCACTGTAAGACAAATGGAGCAGGCAGAGACGGGGGAGCAAGGTAAATGAGGGGGAAAGAGGGAGGGCGAGGACAAGAGCGGGAGACAGAGCGAGAAATCAAGACGGAAGGAATGACGGAGCGAGGGGGATAAACAAGCGAGAGATGGAGCTATTAGAGGTCGGGAGGAAGAGTTAGCGAGAGACCCACGCTGCTCCCCGTAATTGAAAAGGCACCGGGACTGATTTAGAGAAGGGGTGGGGGTTGGGGGTGGAGGTGGGGGTATGGTCGGGATGATGGTGGTGGTAGCAGAGGAGGAGGAAGGGGGGAGGAGGGGGAGGGCAGGCGTTTGACTTGGGTGGGGGAGGGGGCTGGGGTGGTGCGCGCTGCATTGCAGAGTACGAGGAGCAAGAGGAGCCAACCCCCCCCCCCCTCCTACCACCACCACCACCCCACCACCTCCACCCCCTCCACCACCGCCACTACCACCGCGGCGCTTTGCTCCACCGACTCCACAGTCGTCATTAGCGCAACACGGTGAAAACGACCCTCCAAGGCCCATAATAAGCAGCCAGGCTGCAAAAACATTATGACTAAATCGATACCGGCTAATTACTGGAGGCGTCTCCATTTTTTTCTTGTTTTAGGGAGGGGGGGGGCACGAGAAATACAGTGAAGACAGAGGGAAGCAAGGGTGGATTCAGAGGGAGACGACGAGGTGCTGAGCTGACGAGCAGGTGCTGATGGAGCCTCACCACACTCACGTGTGCACGACAAACTTGTGGCCCGCAGGCCAAAACTGGCCCACCAGATGGCTTAGACCCCCCCCCCGATTACATGTTGTTTTTACATTATTTAGGCAGGATCGGGGGCTTAACTCAGCATTAGGACCCAGAACAGACCAGCAGGTGGCAGCACTGACGTCAGACGAGAGGCCAGTGGAAGCTAGCTACCTCGTTGCGAGAGAAGAGGTACTTTTTCCCAGAATGCAAATCGTTTGTTCTTTAACAGAGATCAGATCTGCAGTTGTGTGAACTGCAACAGAAAGCGTTGCTTGGCGTGGACCGGGACGCGCTACGTGCATGGTCGGGCACGAGCGACGCAACGCCACCGTTTGCAGACGAGGCACGTTCGTGGCCGCGTGGAGCCGTGTCTGTTGCTATGGCGTCCGGCTGCATTTGCAAGCCAAGGAGACGCACGGGGGGGTTTTGAGCTGAGCCGTGCGCAGCGTCGGCGCGGGGGAAGCTTCTGGCACTTTCTACTACTCTCGCACAAGCGCACAAGTGCGCGCCGACTATATACAGGACGCACCCACCTGACACACACACACACGCGCGCGCGTGCGCACACACAAGCATGCTTGCACACTCCCGCTGCATGTCATGGGCCCCGTCTCATAAATGTGCCTGTTCTTTCCAGGGGCGCTGATACGCGATCCCTCTGCCCGGTCAATCCTTCTCGCGTTACTGCCCTCCGCAGTGTGCTGCTTCATTTACACGTGAAATATTGATGTTCTTAATTTAACCCCCAGGGTGCTCAGGTGTCCTTTCCTCCCCCGAGATGAGGAGGAGGAGGAGGAAGAAGGGAGGGGGAGGGGGAGAGAGGGGGAGGAAGGCCTTTTTCAGGGAACCCTACGGCCACGTCTGCCGGGGACCACGCCCGCTGCGTCCCGCGATTGGTCGGCGCGGCTTGTTCGGTGGTTTTAGTCGACCAGTTGGTTGGCGGGCAGAGCCGGCGGCACGAAGCTGCCTGTGGGGCTGGGTCCCAGTGGGCTTGGTCTTGTGTTTGCTGGTCCACCTGTTCAGCGTGTAACCGGGCCTGTGCTGCTATCTGGAAGACGTGCTAATTACCGCATGTCTGTCCGGCTGTGAGACGCGTGGAGAAAACGTAGAGTTCAACCCACTTACAACCAAATTTTAGATCATGTCCAACATGAGACTATGCATAGCTCACAATTAAACACTGTGGTGATAAGAGGAGTGTGGAGAGGAGCGTCTGCTCTCTGGGACAGTCTCCCTCATTGATTCTCCTCCTGCAGAAACACAAACTCCCGACTCGTGATTGATTCCCTCGCCCGTCTTTGCTGGGTTGAACTCCACCAAGGCCTCCAGTCACTTTATTTTGGGCTCCGAGCACCTGACTGGCAGAGGTGGCCTGGAACGGCAGGGCTCCAGTCCCCGTCCGTCAGTCAGCTTCTGTCTCCGTCGCCATTGGCCCATCTGGTGCTGCAGGGAGGGGGGCGAGGAAAGGGTGGGTAGGCTGGACTGCATTAGCTTGGCCTTGTTTTCCCCCACAATAAAAGGCCCTGGCTGTAATTACAGGACGACGTACAGACTTCCTGGTTTTCGCAGGCGGCACCGCGGACATGATTTTCTCATCGCGCTGCCCGCCGCTTCCCGTCGGTGAACCAGTTTTATCTGATTAAGTGCGGGCAGGGCCGAGGCCCCGCGCGGAGCCAAACAGCCTCTAATTTAAAGCAGATGCACAGAGATAATGGGCGCGAGGGAGCGCGCCGCCGCCGCCGCCGCCCCTCGCCCGCTCCTCGCGAGCGCCGGCAACCGGCAGGCGGTGGGGGTCTGTCTATGAATAGAGGTATGTTTGAGATAAGTGCCTGCTTCATGCTCCAGCTCGCCTGCTGTGCGTCTGTGCGCGCGGTGGTGGGTGGAGAACGTGGTCAAGTTACAGACCAAATATAGTCAAAGCGTTGCAGCTCTTGCCGGACTTTTTTACACATTTCGGTGGGCTGCGCTGCTGGGAGCTATGGCGGCGGCGGCGAAGGAAGGGAAGGAAGGAGGCCCCCCGGTCCTGTGCATGTGCATGTGCATGTGCAGCAGTGGCGGCGGCGCGTTGTTGTGGCCTGGTTTTGCCTTACTAGGACAAGCCAACGCGGAGTCATCGGCGGGAGCGGGAGGGTTCGTTTCAAACTCCCACTTGCCTTCTTTTTTTTTTTGCCCAACATCCCGGTTACAGCATGCTCCTGTTGCCTAGCAACCAGCCGGGTCTTGAGAGAGAGAGAGAGAAAGGGGAGGCGTCGCGGATGTGTATGTATAGCCGCGGCGGAGCGCGAGAGCAGACCGCCGCGCCCTCACCCAAAGACACGGCACACCGGAGAGCAAGGATGATTGTAATCATTTATTGTTGACACATTTGTCTAGTCGGTAAACAACATACAGACTTGTTATGCTGTCTTTTTCAATAGATCATTTTCACAATCAAGCATAAGAAAAATGACATAAGACATGATAAAGTTCATGGTCTTTTTATTTGAAAAAAAAAAAAACAAAAACAAAACAAAATAAAGACTAGCATGTACAACTTGGAATGAATGTAAACTGAACTCAGACAGGCGGCCGTGAGGGCCGACGCGCCGGTGGGGGTGGCGACACCCCCACCGGCACACCCCCCCTCAGCGGCGCTCGCGTCTGAGCCGAGAAAACAGAAGAAGAAACAGAAAAGTGAAGGCCAGTGATTCTCTCTTGCAAGAAAAAGAGGACAGACACTCCATCTCAGCGAAAACGAAAGAAAAGAAGAAAACAAACAGAAAGCTCACCGTAAGACTCTTTTTAAGTCCCCCCCCCCCTCTCCTTTCAACCAAAACAAAGGGGCAGGACGCACAACTACTAAGATGGCTGTCCGGATAACAGAACCAAAAAAAAACAAAAAGAACATGCCAAACATTTGAAAATGTAGTTTTTTTTTTGTACATTGTTTTTTTTCTCTTTTTATCTAGCATACAATTAAGTCCCATTCCACTTTAAACGCTTTTGAGTTAGAACCTGGTAAATTCTCTCATCTTAACAGTACAGGGTTCCTCTCCAAATACAAAAAAACTGTACCAAACCAACAAGAGGACAGCTTATAGTGGAATCAGCACGCTCTGGTAGCCCGGAGGAGAGATGGGGGGGTCGGGTGTGGGTGAGGGAGCAGAGGGAGGGCGGGGGGGGGAGTCAGGAGGGTGAGGTGTTAGGAGAGGGTGGTGGTGGTAGTGGTGGTGGTGGTGGTGGTGGGGAGTTGGTGCTCCGGTCTCAAGCTGCATGCATGAAGAACAGAAAAAAAAAAAAAGAACAGAGAAAGAGAGAGAGAGAGAGAAAGAGGAGGAGAGAGAAAGAAGAGATGGCCAGCCCGGACGTTCACCACGAGCAAATGGAACTGGAAGGAGTTCGCCAAATGCTTTTTAGTCTGAAGGTAGTAGTTACAGGGTTCCTTGTTATTTATTTCAACGCGTTAAGTACTGATGCTAAACTGATCTCCGGGGGGAGGGGGGACAGGATCACTAACCATCATTTTCATGCAGATATTTTTTGTATGTTTTTATATTTTTCCTGTGTGGACAGAAGGATATTTTATTTCAACATTCAATTATTTTCTATACAGAAACAGTATGAATAAATGAACATTTTTTTTTCCCAAGAGGTAAGTAAAACATTTGATTTTTTTTTCTTTTTTTTTCCTTTTTCATTTCTTCTAAGAGGGGACAGGACGGGGCGGGCAAGCTTCACTTCGCAGTCATCATCTGTACAAACTCTGCAGAGAGAGAGAGAGAGAGAGAGCGAGAGAGAGAGAGAGAGAGAGAGGACAGGAGACAATGAGGACGCGGGCTCGGCCTGTTGCCTGCGAGAGCAGTCACCTGCTAAATTGTTAAATGCTTTATTAATTTTTTAATCAACTCGAGCAGGTTCGCAACACACATCCTAATTAGTGTCCCCTTTCCAAACAGCTTCCGTGTTCATCTCATTAAAGCCCCCATTTGATTAAAAAGCCCTCGCCGTGTGCTTACAGTAGCGGCGCCGCCGCCGCGCGCCTGCGCAAGGAGGTCCCGGGTAAATAAGTAAACGAGGGGCCGTCCGTTGTCCGGTCTCGGGAGGAGAAGCGGGACGCTTTTCAGCCAGAGACGTCGCGGACGCTTCCCAATGTATCAAACAGCCTTCTAGAAAACGAGCGCGCTCTCTTGTGTAATGTGCCGAGGGACCCACAGTGAGTGGGGGGGTGGAGGTGGAGGGGGCCCAGCAGGGAGACACTCCTGGCACGCTGATGATAATTCAGAGGGATGTGCCTCTCTTCCCTTCTCCGTTTCAGTGGGCTCCATCTATAGCCCCCCCACCCCCCCACCCCCCAGTCTAATAAGCAACATAAAGTGGAGCTGGCTTGTCTTGCCGTCGCCCTCAGAGAAATCGGCAGCTTCGGAAAACCAAGCGCTGGGCTCTCTTCTTCTCCCCGTTTAATAAAAGCTTCACGCCGTGGCCTAGAAACACAAGCTATTTGCGCGCCGTGACGTCGTTCGTTTCAACCCCCCCCCCCCCCGATCCCTTTTACCTTCGTAGTTGACCTGTCCGTCCCCGTCGATGTCTGCTTCTCTGATCATCTCGTCCACCTCCTCGTCTGTTAGCTTCTCCCCCAGGTTCGTCATGACGTGACGCAGCTCTGCGGCGCTGATGTAGCCGTTGCCGTCCTGGGAAAATGGCGACAGCGCCGCGTGAAACGTTTGGCCGATAAAGCGGGGAGAAGGAGCGGAGGTGACGAGTCCCCACGGGCTGACGGATGGCGGGGCCATTAAAGCCCCCCCACCCCCCCCCCCCGGGCCGATTAATGAGCGGGCACAGCGGCAGGTGTGAGGCGAGCAGGAAGTCGGGAGGACGGATGACTCTCCTTCCCGTTTAGCTCCGACTTCGTTTACGGCTCGCCCGGCCTGGACTTCAGACTCCAGCTATCTCACCTGTGAGTCATCCAAACTCATTTAAGAGACCCCCTCGGATGACTCAGCCGCTCGCTATAGATATCCAGCGTTTTGGCTGACTGAACGCCGAGCTGGCGCTCTGAATCTCACTCGTCGCGCTTTTCACGGAAAAAACAACAACAACCGCCCCTCCTTCACACTTGCCTTGTCGAATACCCGGAAAGCCTCGCGGATCTCCTCCTCGCTGTCTGTGTCCTTCATTTTTCTGGCCATCATGGTCAGGAACTCGGGGAAGTCGATGGTTCCATTACCTGGAGAGGGTGATCAATGAGGCACATTTAATCAGCAGGGGGGAAAAAAATTGTAATTACTTAAAAGCAAACGCAGGTGAATGGGAGATAATGGAGGCTGACATTTAGCTGATGAAAAGCGCTCCACTGACAATCTCTCAGCCCTCCTTTTGTTCCTCTTTGTACACGCCAGTCATTTTTATCATGTGGGACGCTGCGTTTTTTGATGGTTAGCAGCTCCTCAGATCATTTAGTGTGCACCTGCTGCTTTGTGAGGAGGAGGAGGAGGAGGAAGAGCAGGGGATGTATGCGTGTGAGTAACTCGCTGTGCTTCCCTTTCTTCCTCAGGGAAGCCCTGGGAAAACGTTGCACACCGTATACGCAGCAGGACTGCAAAGGGGGGAGGGGGGGAACCCGTGGCCAGTCATCCATAATGTAGACATTTAGTATAGTGTGCGGCGTGGCCTTCATGGTGCCGGCATGAATCAAAGGGCTCATCTCTCTCCTGGAGGAAAGGGAGCTTCCATCCAGAAGCTACATCCTTCTCTCCTCCACTTCCATGCCTCCTACCGTCTGTCCTTCCCTGGCTTACAGTCACATATGAGCCATGGTGCTTCCCCCAGCACCGCGAGATGTTGACAGCTTCTGTTCGAGGCGGTGGTGACACCGAAGGCCGCCACCGTGTCCGGTGGGCCGTGTGCGTACGCACGTCTGCGCGCCGTGGGATCGATATCCATGTAGCGAGTTGTCGAGATGGGATTACCGAGGGGATCAGACCTTCTTCACAGGGGAGGGGGGGGGGATCTATGAGGAGCTCAGCAGCCTGCCGGCAGCACCACCGCAGGGGGGGAGATGAGGGGGTTAGTGGTGGAGCCGGCTGAGCGCTTCCCTTTTTTTTGTTAACCGACGCGGGTACAAAAACATCTGGGAGCGTGTTTTTGTCAACAGCGACCGAAAGTAAGCAGAAATTTGTGTGCGCGGATTGAAACGAAGGTCAGGGACACCAAGGGCAAAGTACCCATGAGGATTAGCCCTGGGGTGGGGGGGGGGGGGGGGGCGGGGGGAGTGTAGGCAGATTAACCAATGGTAGATTGCGTCTCAGAGAGAGAGAGAGAGAGAGAGCTATAGAGTGAATAGAGAATGGATGTGTGTGTGCGGAACAAAAAGGGATGCAGTAATATGATGGGGCAGATGGTGATCTCATGGCCCGGGGTAACAATCTAAGGACCTGTTATCTAACAAACAGAGACAGCCAGCAGCGCCATGGGAACACATGCTGCCACGGGGGGGTTGTGGGGGGGAGAGGGAGGGGGAAATCGAGAGAGGGAAGGCGAGGAAGAAGAAGAAGGGGGCGGGGGGGGGGGGGTCTTGCGGGAGTGAGCTGCGACGGCGAAGCCACCGTTTCGAGAGAAGCACGGCAGCCTCCCAGTGATACCTGTTCAGCTGCACCCGCGGGTCAACCGTGCAGGAGGAGGAGGAAGAGGAGGCAAACGGGGATGGAGCTCGGGAGGAAGGCAGATGGGAAGAGAGAGAGAGAGAGAGACGGAGAGATAGAGAGAAAATGGTGGGAGGGAGAAAAGAGACAGAAAGCACAGAGAGGGAGGGAGGGAGTGTGTGGGCGGCAGAGAGGACGATGGAGATGAGGGAGATGTGAAGAGGAGAGAATATAAGGAGTGAACCGAGTGGGAGATGGTGCGATTACACATAAGAGGTGCTGACGCAAACTATAGAAGGCTGAGGCATCTCGGCGCACTCTGTCATTGTGCGCGCGCGTGTGTGTGTGTGTATTTTATTTCTGCATCATAAAGCCAAACTTCCATCTCTTGAGTAAAGGAACAAGGGCAGGATTGTGTAATGCTGATGAGCGCTGCGCTCGTATCTTTGTCACACTATTATTTAATCCACAATTAGAGCATTTCGGCGCCTCGCGCACCACAGGATCTTCCCTTTGTTTGTGTGAAGCCCGCCGAGGTTATGTGATGGCAGCTTTACAGAAGCTGCTGCATCACTGTGAGCAGGTGTGTGCCGGCTTCTCTTTCTACACCCCCCCCCCAGCCTGATCGCCATGCTTGTGAAATAAAGCTCTAATCTGATACTGTAACCCACGCCACTCAGAAATTTGCAGCTCGCCCTCACAATCGAATGACCGGGCGACCGCTTCGCCGACGACGGCTCGGCCGTCTCGCTGCAGCCTGCCGTCCTCTCTCCCATTCACTGTAATTCTTTGCCAGGGCCTCCTTGTTTGGTAAATAAAGCTGATTTTCAATGGGCCAGCTGACATCCCATGGCTGCTGATGTGGGTACTGGATGTGCAGAGCGCAGAGAGGCCTTATGTAACCACTTTTATTTTCCATTACTAGCTTCATTGCTGTCTGACCTAGATTGCATCAGCCAAGGGAGGCAGAGGCAGAACAAGGGGATGTTAGTGATGGTGTGTGTGTGTGTGTGTGTGTGTGTGTGTGTGTGTGAGGGATAGAAAATGTGTGCGCTAGCTCCTGGGTGCAACTGGGGGGGAGGGGGAACACTGAGGATGGTGGGAGGATGTTTCAATAAAGGCGCAGCCAAGCTGCGGCGCGATTGATTCCTCCTGATCAATGTGGTCCCATTTGCGAAATCCTATAAGCTGACAGAGCACCGCTGGGGGAGAGGCCCCACTGACAGCTTCCATCCTCGGCTCGCCCAAGGACGGGCTGCCTCGCCAGCCACTTGCCAGCTCCTTGGAGCCCCGCCAGCCTCACATCAGAGACTTTTTCGAACCTGGCACCCCTGGAGCCAGCAGACTGGGGTGAAGGTGAACACAAGGGGAAAAAAAAGCCCGATGATGGGTGGCTCGGGTTGGCGATGGGAGGGATACACGTGAATGTGTTGCCTTATCCAAACATCCAAGCTCCTTGGTGCCTCGTGACACAGGCTGCTATTGATGAGGCTGCGCACAAGATGATGAAAATGCTGACACACACGGGCTGCTTGCAATCCCTCATCGACACAATTGTCTTTGCGTCTGTTATCTGTGGACTCAAGTTCCAAACACTGAATTTTTCAGATGCTGCATGTCTGATTGTCAGTAGGTTTAAACAGAAGCCCTCGGTGACTTGCATCCTCAGCTTCATGGTGTCCGACTGTGTGTTTCAGTGGACTCTGAGCTGGATAATCGGCAACAGTTGGGTTGTTTATTCCTGCGGCGTCGTTTGGATTGACAGTTGCGGGGTCATTTTGTTGATTAAAACTGGGGGCGTTAACGCAATGGATCAAATTAACCTAAATATTAAAAGCCTTCCACCTCGCAGGAGTGAAATTAATGATCTGGAAGTGCATTAGGCAGAGGTGGGCACTGGGCAGGCGTCCAGCGGGGGCTTTTTGGCATCGTGATCGCAATGAAAGAGATGTAAATCTGTGCAGCATTTGTTGGCCCGTTCCTGAACCCACTGACATTTACTAAAGAATCCTCTCTGGGTTGGAGAGACTGTTGAACTGTGACCTCTGAACCCGTCTCGATACATCCCCCTGCTGTTCCCATCCTCGGCGTACCTGGTATGACCTCTTTAGCAGAGAACTTATTCAGTATTCGCTGATCACGCCTCGCAGCGTCACATTAACACCATGGCTAAATCGAGCATGAGTAATACTGACCGTCAGCATCCACCTCATTGATCATGTCCTGCAGCTCGGCCTCTGTGGGATTCTGGCCCAGCGACCTCATGACGGTGCCAAGCTCTTTGGTAGTGATGGTGCCGTCACCATCCTTGTCGAATAAGGAGAAAGCCTCCTTGAACTCTGCAGGAGGGAGGGGGGGTGGGTGGGGGGGGTTGTTGGAGAAGAAAAAGAAGTTAGCTTGCTGTTGCCATGCAGTCAGGAAGACAGGGTTATGTTAGGTCACTTTGCGGTGGGGGGTCCGGAGGTTAATGGAGCCTTGTGCTGTGGCATGACTGTGGGGGGGCCCTGCACTGACTGGAAGAATGTCTGATAGATGTAAGCGAGAGCAAGACTGAAGTCGCGAGGCAGCTGAGCTTTGACACTTGTCTAGAAACCGACCTCAGGCCGAGGAATGAAGGGAGAAAAAAAACGCAAAGGATGATGGGAGGCTGCAGAACGAGAGAAAGGCCACGGAGTGCATCGCTGGCTTGTGTTTTATACCAGCAAGCTTCTTAACTACGGGCCATTAAATCCCATCCGGGGAAGTGAATCCAGGCAATAGCGAGTGTTAGCCTAGGGGCCTTAGCACAAGCTAATTAGCCACAGAGGGGGTTCGACCAGGAAGGAACTGAGCAGCTTCCAAATTTAGCGCAAAGCCCACGTCGCTTATTTATTATGAATATCAAGGTGCCTCAGCAACCGATGCTACTCGTTAGCTCGGATGGAAAAGTGACGATTTGCCGGAGCTCGGTGGGTTTCAGCCCTGACTCACGGCTGCTGCAAACAACTCTTCTTCTCATGTCGTCATCCAGTGGAGAAAAAGACACAAGCTAACGATCTGTCGAGGGAGGAACTGAGTTGCGCGTTTCTGACTTCAGTCTCTTTCTGCGTTTTCTCTTGACTGATGTGAAAGCAGCCAGAGTGAACAGTCAGCGAATGTTTTTCGGTTAAGTTTGAAAGTTTTTAAGGACCCGCCGGGTGGAACTGGTTTCTCGACTGAGCCAAACGTGAATGAATGTCTTTGTTCTTACCTGCGATCTGCTCCTCTGTTAGTTGGTCAGCCTGTGGGCGGAAAAACACATGAGGCAGCGTTACAAAAAAGGCAAGTGGCTCAACAAGGAAAACTGTCTGGTCACTGCATTCCTCCACATCATCCCCGCCCAGCAACCACAACAGCACTCAACACTGGCCACTGTGTCGAGGGGTCAGCTGGCCCCCAACCTGCGACAATGCTCTCTTTGACGTGCTTATCTAAACGCCATTTTTCTCCCCCCCGCCCCCCCCAGTTGGTGCTTTTTCTTCCAGCAACTGGATGTCACTCGCAGTCTCAAGATGTCTCCAGTCCTGCTCCGATTGCCATGAAATGATGCTGAAAATTAGTCATCAGACGTGGCTCGCAGCAGCAGATGCTCGCAGAGATCAGTTAGGAAGGCTTCGGTGTGCTGCGGGAGGGGAGCGCGCGGGAAGGTGGTGAGCTCGTGTGGGCTCGCCGCGGCGTCGCTTCGTTTTCGGGACACGCCGGCGCCTTCCGTCACGGAAAAAAAACGTCCTTGCACCTTAGCAGAGCTTTTTTACCTTTCCCCTCCGGCTGCTTCAATACCACACTTAATGGCTGATAGTGACTCCCATATGCTGCCAATGGTTTGGACACCCAGCATCAGAGCTTTTACAAGGTTTGTTTGTTGGGGTGGGGGGGAAAGAAAAGTACACCGGATGATGTCAAGCGAAGAGGTTCAGTGGAAAAAGCACAAATGCACAGCTACTGGTGCAAATGTTCCCCATCCCTGCTGTGTAACACGAAATGACTTTTCATTTTATGATTGTTATTGTTAACAGACCACTCTGACATCACCGCGCTTGGCAACCGAGCAGGAACACACACACAAACGAGAGCAGTCACAGATGTGCACACAAACACACACGAGAGTAGGACAGCACACACACACACACTCCTAATAGCATTCTTCCTTAACACCAATTCTTTCCATCCCCATGTTTCCTGTGAATTAGTCAGAGT
>JAUESF010000019.1:11253398-11268589 GCA_032274765.1 Malacoctenus tetranemus | reverse complement strand
GCCGCCGCCGCCCGGCCTTAAAGAGGACAAAGCGCTACTGAGGGAGTCGCACCTTCGGCCAAGGTTAGAGCGCCGCCGCACCTGCATCCTAATGGCCGCAAAGCAGAGTCCCTGTCTGCGCGTGATGAATGAGTGTCAGGTCAGGAGGGAAGGAGGAGAGAGGAGGGAGAGGAGGAGGAGGAGGAGGAGGGGGGAAGGAGGGGGGAGGAAGAAGATGAAATTTGGCTCTAGAGATGTTGCCCACAGGATGTCCAGGCACAGACCTCAGGAAGCCCTCACCCTTTCACTCCGCCATCTGTGGCTCAGAGGTGTGCGTCGTGCGTGTCGATTAGCATGTGTGGGGGAGAGTGTGTAGTTTGTGCATCCAACAGAGACACTTTGAGCAACTTTCGGAGGTCTTATTAAGTGTTTTCGTGTTGCGTTCATGGAGCCTGTTGTTAATTCTATCGATGCGCGTCGAAAGTAGCTCGTTTAAATGGTTTGTTTGGCTTTTGTGTTTGTCCAGACAATGTTCAGTGTTCTGTCGCATACCTGTGTGCGTCAGGACACATTTGTCTGATGTGCAACACACACACACACACACACACACACACACACACACACACACACACACACACACACACAGAGCCTCCACCACCTCCTGCACCTCCGCCGAGCAGAACAGATGGGAGAACAGGAGAGAGGGTTCCCACGTCCGCTCCACCGCTCCGTCCAAACTGGGCCCAATAGCAGCCCAGCCCGCCTCCACCCTGCCAGAACCACTGTGAGTCAGCCAAAACACACACACACATTCACACTCACACACACACACAGGCATGCACCCCTCCACTGGAACCCGAGCTCTCCAAAAAAATAAAAAAAGCAACCCTGTGCCAAACTGGTGCGCGCTCGCACACGGTTAAGCGCACATTCGTTCGCGGATCTCGCGCGTTCACATGCAAACGCACCCGTCAAGTGGCTTGGCCGCCCGGCGGTCCAGAGTGACGCCGGCGAGCCAAATCATGATGAGGTAATCAAACTGCAGTTAGTGGCAGGCTCCCTCGCATCCGGCTCCAGGTCGGGAGGGACCGGAGCGTGGCCTGTGATCAAAGTCCACCGGCTGGGTCAGCGTCCGCTGCGGCCGAGCAAAACGAAACGAATGGGTGAGGGAGCGAGCGTGTGTCACAGTATGAGTAAATGCAGGTGGTTCTACAGGTACAGGTGAATGTATAGGTGTGTATTTACGTGCATGTGTTGCCTTGTTCTGCCTCCACTGTTTGTGTATTTCCTGTCATCCTCTTTGCACCTTTTTCTGGATGATCCTGCCGTGCACACGACGTTTAAGTGATTTATTATCATATGGGCTTTGTCCAAGCTCGAGTCACAGGTGCTGCAAGCTTGGAACATTCAGCTAAGTTCAGGTTACACGTCGGTCTATCTGCACCTCTTTCATTCGACTCGTATTTGAGCAGTTAAATGTGATTTGGCGGCGGGGACTGGATATGAAACTCATCCTAAACAGCAGGCGGTACCGAGAGCAAATCACTAAAACCAACAATCCACCTGCCTGGCCGGGAATCAACCACCTGTGCTCCACCTCAATCCTCACATGAGCCCCCCTCCCCCCCCCCCCAGTTTTTACATAACAGCCAGAGCCGGCGCGGCGAGGCCCGGATCATTTGCTCGCTCTCTCCTGACAGAGACAGAAATGGCATCAGCGTGTCTCAAAATCAATGGCCGTTTCATGCGGAAACCGTCGCTCCCTGCTTTCTGCTCGCCGTCGCCCCTCCGGCTGTGGGTTTCTCTCTCTCTCTCTCTCTCTCTCTCTCTCTCTCTCTCTCTCTCTCTCTCTCTCTCTCGCCACGAGGAGGAACGCGGCGGGGACGGCTGGCGGACGGGCGAGGATCGCGATGAATGGCAGTACAGGGCCGGAGCCGGGCAGTGATCGATACGGAGCTGGCAAAGGGCCGGGGCCCGGGATAAACAGTGGAGATTGCTCCGAGGGGCCGGCATTGATGTGTGATTAAAGTCAGAGAATTCCCCCCCTCCCTCCCTCCCTCCCCCCTCTCCCCCCCTCTTTCCACCCCACCGGCGCCCAGAACTTGTGAGTGAGATCTCTGACGCCGGGGTAATTGGTCTCGGGGAAAAATCAATGGATTTGGTGAGTGAGCCAGTCACACCTTTGGAGGCAGCTGGACGGACACTGACATTTTCACCTGCGGCGGGACTTGACATTTATTCCTGAGCGGGCTTCGGGGCGGGGGGGGGTGGGTGGGTGGGTGGGGTGGGGGGTGTGTGGGGGGGGCCTGACTTGACCTGAGTTGACGCGGTGGGCAGAAATATCGCTGAGGAGCGGAGCGCGCCGCGTGGCCGCTGAGGTCGAGCCCTTCACGGTTAAATGTTTACCCACCGGGGGCAGTGTATCGTACAGGTGGGCAGGATTCAATTGGATTGACGCCCATGTTTGTTTGGCTATAAATAGATTGAAAGAATGAAACAGAGCAAAAATAAAGTGTAAAGCAGTCCCTCAGCCAATCAGGACGCAGAACATGATTCATGTTCATATACTCTAAAAAAAATGCATAAAACTGCATGAAAAAGGTCTCGAAAGGTGAACCGTGTTCTAGCGAGGGTTCAATGTGTCACTATTATGTGTGTCACTATTGTTTTTTGCCGAGCATTTGTGTGACAGCATCATCCTGTGCCTCGAGGAAAGATAGCAGCTCGAATCATCTAAACACGCGCAAGTTTATCACCAATTAATCAGATTGTTGTTAGAAAATGCACGATGAATATTTATAACTGGGGATGACGGATCTCTGTGAGTCTCAGATAAAGGGGAGGGAAGGGAAGCGACTGTCTCGTTGCCCTAAAACGTGCGCCGCTCGGCCTGCCGGACGGGCGACGTCTCCCTCCGTCGGCTCCTCCGAGTCCTTCCTCTCGGAGTCTCTGAACGAACCTCCCAACAGCGGTCCCTCCGACGCGTATAAGTATAGACAAGCGAGCAAATGTAAAGTGGATATTTGTAATTACCGCGCCGCCGTGGCGCGGCCGTATTCCTTTGTGGCGTCTTTTTAATAACGGAGCAATTTGTCACGCAAAATAAGTTGTGACAAGTGGAATCAAGTTGGTAACTGGATTTCTGTAACCCCGCCGTCGTCTCGCGCTCTGTTCGACATGACAGCTCTCTGTAGCGCGGGCCTCCGCCGTTTTTCAAAAGGTCATTGGTGATGTGGGGGGGGTGGGGGCACGCATCAGCATACATCTGATCGAGTGACAGCTGTGCCTGGGAGCCATCGCTCCTCGCAGCACACACCAATTAGACGGGGGTCTTGTATCAATCAGAAATCAAATAACATCTCATCAAACCCGCCTGTCTGTTTTTGATTCTCCTCTCTCACCCCTGAGAGACCCCCCCTCCCCCTCCCTCCCTCCCTCGCTTCACCCCAGATTCATCTGCATCGCTCCCCCCCCTCCCCTTCCCCTCCCCTCCCCTCCCTTCGGCTCCTTTTGGCCTCGGCATATATGTCCTTTCAACACCCGCGCACATTTTTTACACATGTGAGCGACGAACAGATCCCCACGTTCGCTCTGTACTCGAGCACCGACGGGAGAGGGAAGGAAAAAAAAAAGGGTGGGGGTTCACACTGCTTAAGGCGGGGAGGGACGGCGCAGGTAGCCAAGCTAATTAACACCTTAATGAGGAGGTCCCCAGTCACAGCCCCGCTCGCTCTGCATGCAAAGGAGGACGCGCCGGCCTCCTCTTCTTCTTCTCCTCCTTCTTCCCACGTGCAGGGCGCTGGGAACGCCAGGGAGAAAATATACCCCGTGAATCCTGCCGGTTGTCCCAGATCTTTATCTCCGGTGACTCTGGCGTCGTCGCCTGTTTCGCTCACTAATCGCGGCAGCTTGCGCCCTCCTAATCTGCCGCGTGCTCACTGGTACGAGCCCCGGTGACATCTGATTGGACCGGGGCCGCGCGGCCGCCGCTCTCGATGTGGCGGGGGGAAAAAAAAGCAGGCTGGTGTCCTCGTGTGCACTGACACAATTATGATGCACGTTCAGTTCGGAGCGGCTGCGGCCTGAAATCGCCGCGACGCTGCCAACTCATGACGTCACTGACCTGTTTTTTTTCGAAGCACCCGATGTTATAAAAAGGTCGGTGGTTTTTGCTTAAAACCTGTAAAGACACGATTAACGCTGACTTCAGGTCAGCGTTTTAGAGGTGGGTGGGGGGGAGTCGAGCCATTTTCTTCCTGAACCAATCAGAGGCAACAGTGTCGCATTTCCTTCTGTCTTCCAGTCTGTTGGTGTCCCATTTTCAGCTCTCCTCAGCCCACTTTGACCCACCGGCTGAATGTTGCTAAAATAGCACCTGGAAGCAGGTGCTGCCCCCTAATGGAGAAAGCTATAAACGCGCTAGCAAACCACCCATCGCATTATTCCCTCGACAGTCCTCCCCGTCCAGGACATGTTGTCTCAGACGTGCTTTATCGGCGTTGAGACCGTGGAACGTCTCGGCAGAGAAGCCGCCATTTATCTCGCGCACCTCGTGGAACGTTCCATCCAGCGCCACCTCTTTGCATATCAGACGGCTCCGGACGAGCTAAATAAGCCGGCGCTGTGAAGTGCATGAATAATTCTCCGGCGCGGAGGCAAATCACAGCCGTGTGTAATGGAGTGAGCCGCAATGCGCCTTGAGAATTTCTCCAAATATCAAGCAAAGATTAGGAAAAGCAATATTGATCAAAGTCATTTACGCTGCATGAAGCCCTGATTAAATTGGATTTTAATTGAATTTGTGCCAGTTTAATAAACCTCGCCGAGCCCTCGACGCCGTCGCATTAGTAAATATACCAGGAATACCATTGCGATTAGTTTTATTAGCCGCAGCCCACCGGTGACGCGCTCACTCCCACCTGGTGGCTTAGCGGAGGAGCAGCTGACAGGAGGGTTTGGGGTTGATGAAGACAGGGGCGAAGGCTCCCGAGTTTCAGCTCCGGGGGGAGGGGAACAAAAACTTTGAATCTCTCGCTCGTGATCAAAGGCGGCCGAGTGACTCAACCTGAGCTTTTGCTTGAGCCTGCTTGTTCTCTCCCCAAAGTTTGGCCTGGAATAATAATAGCACCTTGATGAGGCGCTGTGCGGCGCCGCCGCGGCACGAGGGGCAGGCAGCTTGATTCATGGCTCTGACAAAACCCCTCCTTGTTTATGATCGCGCAACATCTGTTGACGCTGAATCACTCCTTGTAATCAGCGCTCTGCTGCCATTTGATCATTTTTACCAGCCACGACTTTGTGCGACTGTGAGTATGTGTGTGTCTCACAGCACAGGAAGAGGGGGGGGGTTGCTTGGTATGTCTGCAGACCATTAAGTCCCCCACCAAAACCCCACTCGCCAGCCTCAGGGCAGGGTCCGATGGACCCTCGGTATCGGCACAGTCGCCTAAAAACAGATCGACATCAACGAGCCGCTCAGACGTCTCCCTCTGCCGCTAATGAGAAAGTTTCACTCAACCAAAGACGACGATGTCGCAGCGCCGACAAACCGAACCTCCAGCCTGACCCTGGAAATCACAGGCGCCACTGTCATCCGTTTGTGTTGTTTTGAAGCGGGGGGGAGCTCGCGCAGCCCGCCGCTTCTAATTCCAAACACTAATTCAAAGAGGATTCGTCTGCATTTTTTTCGTTTTTTTTCTGGGTCAAACATCACAACTTTGAAGAGCTCCTTTCTTCCTGCCCTCCCCTGCTGTTTGTGTGTTTCAGCTTCACTCAGTTGCGCCTCTGTGTGGAAAAAAAAAACCTGAAGAAGAGCCCAAACCGTAAAGGATACAAAGCGGAGCTGAACATATGATGTGCAAAGCTCGCGCAATCTGGCACCTTCTTTTTTCTTTGTTGTTGTTTTTGTTGTTTTGTTTCGAGGTACGTTGTTCTCAGTTTATTTTCATGGTCCTTCACTCTGAATCTTTGCACCGTCGCGAGGCCAAACTTAAACCCCGCCAAGGGAGGCTGCGGGACCGAGTACAAGAGACTTTGATCCAAGAGAAGCTAAGCCATCATCTGGCTTGAAGGGCGTCACGGGCCTCCAACAGCCATGTGCTGGAGTGATAATCTGTGATTTTCCTCCTTTTTCCCCCCCTCCTCCTCCTCCTTTCTTTCTAATTCTGGCAACGCGTCGGTGCTAAACGATCACCTCTGCGCTGTTTCGCAGGGAGCCGCGGCCAGCGATCACTTCAGACCAGTGTCACATTCACTTTGACATCAGCGGACTGACAGCAGCTGCCACAACCACAAGCTGAGGCTCCGCCGCTCACAGAAGTAAAGGCGCTATAAATAGCAGGCTGACATTTACCAATAGGGACATTTATGTCTGCCTGACGTAACTTTATCAAAAATGCACTCGTTTCCACTTTGAAGGTGGGCAAAAATGGCACATTGTGGGGGAACGTACACTGAAAGCAAGAGCATGCAGTTCATTAATAAGTAGAAAAGGAAACATGTCAGATGTAAATACTGAGTCTGTAGAAGTGAATGCTGTAGCATGGCAAAGTTTTCTGATCATGAGATGTGATCAGATTGACATTGAGGCTAATGGATGTGCATGTGTTCATCCTCCTTCCTTTTACTGAACACATTCGACCTAATTTCGATGGAAAAAAAAGACTAATATTAATATTAGTTCCCAGCGAGTCTCTGCCTGCTCAGAGGTCTCAAAATTACATTTGCAAACTTCTCAGAAAATTAAATTATGATTTATTTTACAGCTAAATTTGTGAAACTGTCCAGTGCTTTTATTTTGAAGGTGCAAGCGATCTTGCATGTGGAGACTGTTCGAGTTCAAGTGTGTGATGGAAATGGCTTCAGTGGTGCTTCCCTTCACCATACTTTGTTAGAGGTCAAATGTTGGTACGTGACAGCGATGGACCTTCTGCCTTCTTATGTAATAAACTCACTGTGTGATGAACGGCTGATTTAGATGTTCACTGTAAGGAGCCGAATCCTCCTCTCTGTTTTGTTGTACTGCTACTTAAAACGAGGCTCAGTCGTCCAGCTGGTCCAAATTCACCCTTTTCTTCTGTCAAGCAGTGATTTAAATCTACTGATTTACAATATTTGGCCTGTCAACACTTATTCCTCCTCTTTTAATGTAGTTTCTGGTCCCCTAATGGAACAGGATCTGTCAGCCCGGTGCTGCTCTTTATTCTCAACAAATGGTCGCGGCTGCTTCCAGAGAAACATCAGAGTCAGTGCTGCCTGTGGACTTGGAGGGGGGGGGCTGTGGACGGTGTGATCTCCTAACCACCATTTACAGCCACAGTCAATGAGAAGAACAGGAGGAAGTGGCCTTTATTTATTTTTATTAAAATGTCCCGTTATTTCACGTGGAATTTGTGGCGGGCTGGCTCGGAGAGACTCGCGGGGGGAGGAGGAAAAAAAATTGTCGGCGAAACATGAGTGAATTAAAGCGCCACCTTGGGAACCCGACAGTCTATCAGAACGCTCCTCTGAGGTCTATGTTTAGACACGAGGAACCCCTGAAGGCAGAGGTTTGTTTTGTTCGACGGGGAATACAGTTAAAACTACGGCGCCATGAAAGTGTGTCACGTACGCAGCGTGGCACCCGCCGCGATGAAAGATCATAACCGACTGTTCAGCCCGCGTCGGGGAGCGGCGCGCTGACAACAGCGGCGCCGTAATACTATTAGAAAACAAGACGCGTGTTGACATTTGTCAACCTGAGTGTTTTTTACTGCTCCCACGTGCTCCAGAAGGAGCCGTGACCACCGCTTAGGCTATCCAAGAAAAGTCTGTCAGAGCCACCAAGTTAGGTGTTTTGGGGGAGTGGTTTGATCCTTGATTGACAGCTTGTATCCAGGCATTTTGGTGCTCGGACAGTCAATCAAAGAGGTACGACGTGCGGTTGCCAAACGTGTGAAATAAAAATTAAAAACAACCCTCGTGGGGCTGATTGGAAACACCTCGAGCTGCTTTGCAACAAACCTGAAACTCTTGAACGCCCCTCCAGCCAGTTAAGACACTCGAGATTCAGAAGTGTTTACGAGCAGCCACTGTAACCATGGCAACTGTTCCTTGTTTAGTTTGCTAACAAAGGCCCGCCAGATTCATGTTGTTCATTTTCAGGCTTTTCTTTGTGCAATCCGAAGCACTGAGAGGGTTTTTCATAGTTAGACCAAAATAAATGACGCTGTACTCACACTCTCTTGTACCTTGGGTCCACCAGTGTCTTGTTAACGTCTTGTAAATGAAGTAGGAGAGCGTGAATGTTGTTTGTTGGTCAACCATTCCTGCCAGTCGTCCCTGTTTCTCCGTCAGTGTTGCTGTATATTTTGACCATGCACTTGCCTTCAGATCCACTTCTGAGCTGGTGCTCGTGCTGAACGGCCAAACCTCAGCATTCAGTAGGTTAAACACCGACTCTGATGCTTTCCTTGGTTTTCCAGACCTTTCTCTGCTCCGTTTTGTTCAATCTCACAACTGTCGGCGGCGACGCGTTCCGCAGCGAGCGTCTCGCCGAGGGCGGTGAGAAGTTAACGAAAAAGGAGAATAACTGTGAATGGAAACGATCTCTGGGAGGCAGCCGTTCGACAACAGTCTGTCTCTGCACTGCCTGTTGCCAGCCCCCCCCCCCCCGACCCCTCTGGATCCTCCAGCCTGGAGCGAGAACGCTGCTTCAAAGCAGACAGCTCGTCAGGATGAGTGGCAGGTGTTGGGGTGTGAACTTGACCCGCCGAGTGGGAAGGAGAGGTGGGCGGGGCCGGCGTGCCACCTCCCCACCTGGAGGCGTGTCTCGCGGCCCGAGTGCTGCCGCGACTATTTGCGAGGTGCCCCCTCTCCGAGGGGGCCCGCGGGTGAAGCTCGTAACCGCGGCAATCATCTTATCACAGGATATTTGATGTTGTCAAATCGCTACAACTTCTTTCCTTTTCCCCTCAAAGGGAGGCGGCGAGGCGGAGGAGCTCCAGCCGAGAGGAGGAGGAGGAGGAGGAGGAAGAAGAGGAGGAGGATGCTGCTTCGGCTTTAGTAATGAGTCAGGGGAAGAAACCACAAAGCTTTTCTGACCCCATTTAGATGCCAAGGGCTTTATGGCTTTATGCGCCTATTTATGATCGCTTCCTGGGTGCAGCTGGGGGGGGGGGCGGGCGGTGGTAAGGGGGATGCAGGGTGCCACTGCGGCTCTATCACTCTATTAACAAAGGGAGGACACACGGCAGAGCAGCACATTCATCATCCAGCCAGCAGCCGGCCTGGTGGACAAGACAATACACATTGCTCTGAGCTCACATTTGTTCAGGGCTGCAGATGTGAAGAGGGTGTGTGGTACTTGTGCGCGTGCGTGCGTTTGTGTGTGTGTGTGCGTCCGTGTGTGTGTGTATGTGTATGTGTGTGTAGCTGATGGCGTTAGATCCCTACGTAGTTGAGGTAAGTGATGGCGACACCCCACAGATCCTCTCCAGACAGCTGGGAAAACTCTAATGAGCCTGTGAACCTGCTGAGAAGTGACGGTGTGTGTGTGTGTGTTTGTGTTTGTGTGGAAGTGAGTCTGTGGACACACACGAGAATAAGCGAGCGTGCGTCCGTGTGCGTGCGTATGTGTGTGTGTGTGTACCTGAGTATACACACACAGTCCTGTGCTTTCAAATCTGTAATTCTCTTCCCAAGACTGAATAAAAATAGAAGCCTTTTAGAGTGATACATCTGGTACAGCTCAGGAAAAAAAAGAGAGCGCTGCTTCAAATTCCCCAAATATAAATACAAAATGAAATCAACTTTGTCTGAACCACGACATCATCCGTCTCCCTCGGCATCACCACACTCTGCCTGCTCCCCTTCAAATCGTAAAGAGGAAAACAGTCGGTGATAAACAGTATTGTGTGCGGCGGTTTATTGTTAATACAGATTGTGTGTGTGTGTGTGTGTGCGCGCGGGGCTCGAGTTGTGTGTCATTCATGACAGGCGCCCAGCAGGAGGGGAACACGCACTCCATCTTGTGACCTTCGCGGGTGCTAACGTCGTTGCCATGGCAGCACGGCTTGATGCTTTCTGACAGGTCTGATTCGCCCTTGACAGAAATACGGCTTGCGGGGCCTCGCTTCTCCCCCTTGTCCTTGTCTGAGCTACAGTATATACAGTGTCATATTAGCGCACACACACACACACACACACGCACACACACACAGAGGCTCCTGGATCCATATGCCCACACACATGCTTCTTGCGCAGTTAAATTACAATTTAACTGTATGAGCTCATGGCGAGCCTCCCGCCTGCGAGGCCCCCTGCTGGCCCGCTACAGCTCCAGACTAAAGTGAGACGAAGCTGTTTGAAGAACAGAGACTTTACGCGTTCGCGGGGAGCGCGGCACACTCCATCTCTCCTCCCTCCCTCCCTCTCTTCACTTGACTTCCCCCTGTGACTCTTTATCTTGGGCTGGCTCACAGGCTAAAGGTTCGTCGGGGGCTGAACGGGAGCCCAGGACAGGACAGGGGTAGGGGGGGTAGGGGGGGTGACTCGGCATGCCGGGCACGAGTATAATGAGTCATGAGGAGACTTTTGACTATATAATTGATAGTCGTGTAGTGAGATAACCTGATGTATCTGATTGTGTTGCGCGCACGCACACACACACACACACACACACACACACACACACACACACACACACACACGCAGTCCCTGCTCTTAATCTCTGTCTGCGCTGCACTGGGACCCTGAGTGCACCTTCCTGACGTTGACAAAGCGCCATGGGTGTTTTTTGGCAGCCCCCCCCCCTCCACCTTCTCCACCCCCAAACTCCTCACCCCACCTCAGCTACCTGCTCGCCACTTCATCAAAACCGCAGGCGCCCAAATGACGAGGGATCCATCAACTTCCCACGCTGAGAGATGATGTCATCAGTGAGGGACGTCTCCTGGGCGAGGGGGGGGGGGGGACGGATCAGAACCGCAGAGAAGTCTAACGCTAGGCTGCAGAGGAAAAACATGGAGGAATAAGGGAGGGGGGGGGCATTGACGACAGCGCGTGGAGTCAGAATGCAAAGAAGCCCCAACGTCCCGGAGCGGGAACATCTTTCAAATCAACGTTTGTTTGCTTGCTTCAATCGGACAAACACACAAACACTCTGCATTTTTTACCACTTTAACTCACTGTGGACCAACTGCGGGCTGCACGTATGTGCAGCAGGCGAGTGACAGCGTAGACGGCGTGGAAATATTATCATTGTTAAAGTCTAAAATCTTCATTTTCATCATCGTTTCTTCGTTGCAGAAGCTCCAAACAGCATCCGTCAACTCATTTGTTTTCCTGAAGTCATTCATCGATTTCAGACTTCATGTAAACGCAATCATTAATCTATTGAAAGGCGTCGATGTGCGTGTTTCGGTGCCGTAACTGTACGTTAAAAGCTGCCACGGAACCAAACAAACCCCAAATTGTTTGGGAATTCGACGCAAGTCAGTGAGTCGGTAAATGGAAAGAGGCCAGCAGAGAGTCACACCTCAGCCTAAACGAATCAGGTGGAGGCATCGCATTAGAACGAGCTGTTGATTTTAAAATTAATCTGCAGCCGGCTGCTATCAAACAAGGAACAAGCTTCCGCTGACCTGCGGATCATTAGCCGTGTTTTTCTCATATTTCAAAGCTGTCAAACTCTCCAGTCTTCTGTATTCCTGGATTAAAAGCGCCTCATAAAGCCGCCGCACACCCACACAGATGATTTCATTATTTTTGGGATAATTGCAGCTTTTCTCTGGGGTTTGTGGGAGTGTGAAGACAGTGTTTAATTGACATCGTCCTCACTCTCCTGTTTGCTTTGTTCCGGCAGCCGGGAGGGGAGGGGAGGGGAGGGGAGGGAGGGAGGGAGGGGAGGGAGGAGGGACACATCAGTCCACCAAGCCTGACAGCTCCGTCCTCCTGCAGACGGCGAGACCACCTGTGTGGAACTTCGGGATCGACGCGCTTGGCTCAGGTGACCGCGAGCGAATTGTGACGCACCCTCAGTCTTGCATGTTTCCATAGAGACGACACTACTTTTTTTTGGGAGGGGGAGGTGGGGACTCCTCCCTCTCAGATCAACCGATTCACGCAGTCGCAGCCCGAAGGCGCCCTCCCTCCCTCTCCTCCCCACGGCGTCCCCTCCTCCTCCTCCTCCTCCCTTTCGACGCTGACCGCCCGTGAAACACGCCACAAAACAGCGCCCCCCCCCCTCCACGGGACTTGACATGAACATGATTAGTACATGACTGTGTACTCTGCGTTATTGTGTAATCTCTCACTGTGGCTGCCGTAAATCCTATTTGAGGTAATGTAGCACACTTTAAGGCTGCCTAAGTCCTCCTGCCTGACACTCATCCTGAATTTGCATTTTGCTCGTCTTCAATTATTCCGCGTCCGGGCGGTTTCTCTCCCTCTCTCTCTCTCTCTCTGTCTCTCTCTCTCTCTCTGTCTGTCTGTCTCTCTCGTTGCTCTCGGCGACGGGGGCCTGAGTCTTGTCCGTCGTCTGTGGACCGATTTGAAAACCAGGGACCGGTTTGCACTGTCATTAACTGGCCGCACACCTCATTTGTTAATGGTGTGTCGGTGTCTTCGGAGGTTCTTTGGTCATAAAATATTGTGTGTACCTGTTACTGTACAAGAACCTGGATCTCCCTCCCCCTGCCAGCCCCCCCTCCTTCTACTTCATTCTTCCAGCCCCCTTTTAATTGACATAATTATGGGATTACACTGTAAAGCTGCTGCTCTGTCACGTCGGCGCCTGCGACTGGCGGGGTGACAGTGCCGAGGCGGGAGCCGCGCAGCCCGCTGGTTTGACACCGACATCCAGGAGGACAACAAAGATAAGGACGGCTCCAGGGAGAAAACCCTCGTTCTGACAAGAGCAAATTAACCTGCTGTGCCCGACAGAGAGCTGTCGCCGTCTCCCCTCCTGTTGCCCCGTCCTCCCCTCCCTCCCTCCCTCCCTCGTCTCTCTGCTTCCTCCTCTCCCACGGGCCTGAATGTTTGAATTGTTGCTTCACTTTGTGCTGTCTTTTTCTTTTTTTCAAACAACTTCCGGTGATTTTGTCTGTGTCGTTTTCCCGTGCGATCGCCTCCTCGCTGTGTTTCGGTGTCCGGAGAAACTCTCCCACTTGTCAGCTGTTCCTCCTTCACCTTCAGTCGGCGAGTCATCGCGACGAGACGCGTCGGGGCCGGCGCTTCTCTCGACAGTTGCTTTGCATCGGGCGAATTATGCATTCACTCTCGCGTACTTGCACGGGGGGCGACGGAGGCGTGGCCGCCGCGCTCCACCTGTGGCCCCCTCCCACCAAGTGCCCAGAGGCGGACCGCAGGAGTAGCTGGGAACCCCAGCCAGCCGGCTCCATCCACCGAACGGCTGCCGCCCCCATTCGGCACATTCGTGTCTCATGTTTAATTTTCTTCCGAGATGACCACCCCACCTCCCCCTCCCCCCTCACATGCTCACTCTCTCTTCTCCTCCTCCTCTCTCTCTCATCATCGGCGCAGTAGCCGGAGGCGCCTCACCTGGCGTGGCTCGTTTCTAATCATGTCCCGGGGCAAAATTGACTAAAATGGCATCTTTATCGGGGTCTTTGTTGTCCATAATACCTCAGCAGCGCCGACGGCACGGATTAAAATCCTGAAGTCATGTGTTGCCGTCACGGTGTGTGTGTGTGTGTGTTTGTGTGCGCGCTTGTGGGTTCACATCTCAAGGGGGGGGCCCGATCGAGAGGGTGTATAGAACGGAAGGGTTGGCAGGTGCAAGCTCCGTCCACTTATACACCGGTGTGTGTGCGCGTGTGTGATGCGTGGAGGCGGTGGCCGGTTCACTGGCACGCGGAGGGAGAACCCAGTGGCTCACAGCTAATTAGGAACAGCAGATTGGCTAATAGGAGCGCTTGTTGATCCGTGTGTTATCGGGTCACGGAGCCCCCCCCCCCTCTCCGATCCCACCCTCCGGACGCCGTAGGGGGCCACCTCGGCCGCGCCGTCCCCCCCCCCCACGGCGCCCGAGACGTCGGGTTAGAGCTCGACGCCTCGCCGTGACCTCTGCTGTCAATACCGAGTCAACCCGAGTGAAGTGGTGTTCATTTGTTCCCCCCGCCCCCCCCGCCCCTCCCTCACTCCTCCCTCCGCCCCCGCAACATCCGCCCTCCCTTTGTTGTCACTCTCTCTGACTAAAGCTCTCACTCAGCCCCTGCTAATCACAGTTACGTGTGTGTGTTTGTGTGCGTGTGTGTGTACAGCAAACTGTCGACTACACAGTTTTGACCGCCAGCGCCCCGCGCGCACACATGTTGGCGCAGCGCGCGCACGTTAATTAGGGATTGATGAAATTCTTAAAGCGACGGCTGAGCGGCGCGATGTGTTGACTCCCCCCCCCCACCCCCCACCCCCCAATGTTGAATCCCGGCGAGGCCGCGCTGGCAGCGCCGGCGTCCCCCCCCCCCCCAATTGTCCCACTCGTCGGCGGATCAATTGTGCTGTCAATCCAAAACGCCGTTTGCCACTTGCGCCCATTGTTGTGGTGGTTTAGCTTTACAAATGATAGCGATCAGCGGCGACGGTAATAACAAGCTGCAATTTACTTTCATTTGGGAGGGTGGGGTGGGGGTGGGGGTGGGGGTGGGGGGGGTAAATATCAGCTCGGATCACACGTCTGATTAGCCAGCGCGCTGCGATTCCTCACTTCGGCTCACAGTTTGAGTCGCTTTTTCGAAGCTAATTTGCTGGAACGCGGTTGATTTTCCAGGTTTTGCCGTGATTCCGTCGTGGGAACTTCCTCTGTGGTCCAAACCATCAATCATGAATCATTCTCCTCTCACTCCGACTAATCTCATATCGTGGTGATAATGGAAGCGAAAGATGTGTGGATTTGAACGCGGTTGATTGATTGTTGTGTACCAGATAGAAAAGAAAAAAAAAACCCAGAGGTGTTACTGTGAGCACCTCACCTGGCAGCTGCCGACAATGTGGTGCGAGTGTTTTGTATGATTGTGTGACTAAAATTGGGTGAGTGTGATTGATCACGCAAAGAGCACTGATGCAGCTGAAGCGACGAGACGCACGGTGTACTGTAGCTAAAGTCCATTTGACTGTTTACTCAAAAACGTCGATAGCTGTGTGTGTGTGTGTGTGTGTGTGTGTGTGTGTGTGTGTGTGTGTGTGTGTGTGTGTGTGTGTGTGTTTGAGAGAGA
>JAUESF010000019.1:11228925-11242360 GCA_032274765.1 Malacoctenus tetranemus | reverse complement strand
ACACAAAGCAGAGCAGAGTTGCTACTGTCTTTATGGCCTCGTTCATGTGAGGATGTCCTGGCTGTAGTGTGCAAGCCACCCTGTGAGTGGCGCTGTGACGCTCACACAAAAGAAGAGAAGAAGACAGAGGTTTGATGTAGACTTAACTGTTTTATATCCCTCAATGCTTCATCCAACATGTGCAAACCCAAACTTTAACACACTGCAGGTGTAATCATTGCCTGTTCCCTCCCATAGAGCATTATTTTCTAATGATAGTCAACACTACAGCAAGTCCATTCGTAGTGTGTAGGTTAGATTTTAATTGGGTTACTGCTTTAGGAAGAAAAAAAAAAAGCTGAAGTGTGACTGGTGTTTGCAGGCGGCTTACTGTAGGTATTTGGAAAGCAGCACTGACCAACTGTGTAATAAGGCTTTTGTTCCAAGATTAAAGCATGTGCCCACCATTCGGAGAGAAAGGACACCTACTCTGACAGGCCTGAGCTCAAGTTTGTAGAGTACTTGGAACACTGTTGGAACTGGTTCCTCATTGCTGTTCACTTGAACATGTAACTAGAACAGAAGGACTGCTTGTTTCTCTTTGGTTCATGGGTGACCTTTTTCTTCCTTTGCCTAGTAACAACTCCAGGGGTTGCACAGAGGTGGAGTGGATTGCTCGGCCGCCTCAGTGAGAAGGTTTCAGGTTTGAACCCACTAAAACATGCAAACGAGGTCGATTATCATTCACTCACTCGTCTTCTATGCTGAATATTGCATTTATGTATCCCAGCTGACAGTGACGGCGAGGTCCACACTGGACAGAGACAGACCACACACAAACACACACCCACAGTTTAGAGTTCTGACCTCTAATTGGCCCAGTTTTTGGACGGTGAGAGGAGTCACTGGACTAAACCCCTCACACACAAGGGGAACATGCAAACTCCACACTGAAAGTCCCCACCTGGGTTCGAAGCCAGACAGCCTGGTCCTCATGCACACAGGAGAGGTGGGGTAGGGGAGGCACAAGAGGTCAATTGGTACTTGGGCCGGACACTTTCCATTCTGATGGATGGATGGATGGATGGATGGATGGATGGATGGATGGATGGATGGATGGATGTCTGTCCCGCTGTTTTCCCACCCCCTCAGACCATCACGGCGGAGGAGACTCGGTGGGCTTGTTTGGGAAACTATTTACCAAAGTAAGAATTTTTTTTGTGTGCTAAAACTGTGTTTCCTCTAAATAATTCATGGACATCAAAGGCCTTCCTTATTGAACCTCATGAATAAACCAAAAACCCCGGTCAGGCTCAGCGATCCACAGCGCAAGTTCACAACAGGGAGAAAAAAAAAGACCTGAGGAAAATGTGGGAAGATATTAGAATAAAAGGAGGTAGACAGAGGGGAGGAGAGGAGCAGCGGCACAGTAAATAGGACATGTCAGATCGCAGCGGCTCTCACCGCACTCCACAGATCAACTTGTTTAGACGCTTTAAGACTGCGGAAAAGTTCTAATGAAGCCGGCTGGAATCAAACGCGCACCCCCGCTACATAAATAGAAAGCTGATGGTTGGAGCCTATTAGCGGATAAATAGATAAAGGAAGCCGGGGATGGTTGTAGGGGGGGGGGGGGAGTCTACGTCTCCTCTCTGGATCGCAGCATATGTAGAGGAATGAAGGGTCTGAGTGATGTCGCCGTTCCCTCGCTGACCACGACATCTTGTATTGCCTCGCGTCATTTTACGCTCCATTAGGGCTGCTGATGTTCATTAAAGATGACTGCCCTTCAACAGATGTGGCAGCGCAAACTAATTACAACTTTTAGCCAACGAGCCCCCCCTTCCCTTCTCTCCCCCCCGTCCCCATTCACTGTCATCGTAACAGAACGAAGTGACGAGTTGTCGCCCGGGACGCCGAGTCAGGATCAAAGTGCTGAGCCGGCGTCGGGACGCGTCCAGACGTGTCCGGACACCTGCACTCCCGCCAAAAAAAGGACCCGTCGACGGCTTCCGTGCTCCTCGTTACGACGCTGCGCTCCCAGTGCAGGAAGCCCGGCGTCTCCATTTCATCGCATCCTCCTGCAGGTAAAAAGGTCCTGGTTTTTAATTATTCATTAGTAATCGCATCAAAGATATAAGTTTGCGGAGGGAGAGGTTTTTTTTTTTTCTTCTCCTCCCCGCAGTAGCCGCTGATCCATTATCTGATTTCCTGCATCATATCAGCTCCTCTGGGACCCTCATTTATCCTGTCGGGACGAAAACAATTACTGGAGACTGAACTACTCGCGCAGTTCTTTCTGTAAACTGGTAATCTGATTATTGCGGGAGTACTTTGTGCTTTACTTTCAGCGGGAGGGAGGAAAAAAAGTCGAGCTCCTGATTGGATGTCCCCTCAGTTTTCGTTTTTTCTCTTCCGTTCGCGTCTCCATTAAAAGATTTGATTGCTACAGTCTGTGTGTTTCTATCTGATGTCTTACCAGCTGCATTAGTTTGATCAGGATGTCAAATCACTGAGCTCTGGTGCATATTTCTCTGCAAGAACAAATACTTTTTTTCCCCCACTCATAAAGTGACTCGTTAACCAGACTGACTCCAGTCCGAAAGCCCGATAATAATGAGCCATAATGAGGGACTGCGGCCCCCCCCCACAGGACCGCCAGAGCCTGCCTCTGACTCACCAACAACTAACTTTGGTCATTTCTCTTCAATAACAGCCAATGAAAGGATTCCCTCTCTCCGTGTCCTGAGGAATTACACCTGCGCCGAGCTCCGAGGCGAAGCAGCAGCGAGCGGGCTGGAGGAGACAAACTGCCTGCTTGCAGATTGGTGGGCGTCCCTGGAGGGGGAGCTGGAAGGACTGAGTGACATTTACAACGCGACAATCGCGTCCGGAAACAGCTTCGATCAGTCCTATTTCAAGGTCAGTGGAGGCTCGCAAACACGGGAGCGGCGTCGGCACTTGTGGGCACGACACTCTTCTTCGTCCGTGTCACCGCAGCAGACGGTTTCACCCCGCTGCTGCCACCGCTGGTGGAAACGCGTCTCTGCTGTGAGGACGGTGCTGGACGTGAAGTGATGTGCTGACGTAGTGACTTTGTGGCTCTGAGACCTTTTTTATTTAAACAAAGAGGGACTACACCGGTGTGTCAGCGCAAACTCTCTTTGCCTAACTTCCTTTCTGTCGTTCGCCACACACACACACACACACACACACACACACACACACACACTTCCCAGCTGCTCCGTCTGACCCACTTTTTCTTTTTCCCAGCCAGCTCAGAAGACAGTTAACATGTGTTGGCGCGTCCAAACAGACCCCCTGCTCCTTTAAATACGCATCTATTCACGTCCAGAGTGAATGACCTTTCATGCGAGCCGGTTGATTTTTCTTTTAAGCTTCAGACGACGACAAAGAGGCGACAATGGTGTCTGAATGAGACGGCCCACTTCTGCTCGCCTCGTGTAGGTTTTTCTGGTGTTCCGTTTCATCAGACTCTGAGAGCAGCCAATGCAAAAAATGATTTTTTTCAGTCTCACATTTTGTCTATTTGCGGCTCTGGCAAATGACCGCGAGTCTTTCGCTGCGCGTTAACATTAGCAGGGCCCAACAGGGCCCGCCAAGTCTTATTATTAGTGCCACCGAGTTTAATTCCAGTGCAGCCGTGGAGTGCTGCGTCTAGTCTGGGGAAGAAAAAATAGAAAAAAAAAACCTTATTTATTTATTCGAAGCAGAGTTGCCTGGGCCATATATAGCGAGGTGGAGCTAATTATGGAGTGTTTCGCCAGCGCGCTCATCCCCACTTGGCCTCTCGCGGTGTTGAAGTGGATCCTCCATGCACAGATGTCCTCAGTGCGACGCTCCACGAAGATAAAGACCCCGCAGTATTTGGATTTAGCACGAGAATGGAATCAATGGGATTGTGGACCCCCCCTCCCTCCCCCATCTCCCGCCTTTTTTTTTTGTGTGTGTCTCCCTCTTTCTCTCTCGCCGTCTTCCTCAGTCCCCCCGCACCCCGCTCGCCCTCCTGATTGGAGGCGAACCGAAGCCGGCCGGCTTCCGCAGGAGGGCTCCTCCATGGCAGATAATGGTCCTTTTCCACTCGTTTCGGCTCCCTTTTTTTTTATTTGGTCACATCAACATCCAAGCGGCCTGTCCGCCCCCCCCCGCACCCCCCCCCCCTCCACCCCCCTCTGCCGTGGGGAACGGGGCTTTAAGTCCTCCACTGATCCGCCTCGTCCGTTCGTAGCGCTGCCCCGGTGATGTCCATCCCTCATCGCACGCGCTGCGGAAAAAAACACACACACTGATGCAAGCGCAGAAGCCGGCATGGGACGCGGAGCATGTATGGAGGGGGGGGGCTCGCATGTTAAACCCCCCCCCGCCCCCCCCCTCCACACACATGAGCTCCGATGTGCAGCGGGAAACAAAAGGGCTTTCCAGTGGTGGAGGTAAGGAGCTCTGAATCACAGCAGCGACTCTGCAACTCAGGGGGGAAGTGAAGAGTTCAGAGTTGCAAAGTGTGTCGTGGAGCCACGTGCCAGGCTGTGGCCTCACTGCAGCTCCCGTTCATTAAAAACCGCATAGAAAAAATGCAAAATCCATTGGTGCAAACCTGTTAGCATTGTTATCAGCACGAGTGATGGTCGGAGTTAAAAAGCCAGGAAAAAAAGCACCCACATTGATTAATTGCTCCATTAATTAGCCGATAGCCTCTTGACGTTTTTGCTGGCTAATGATCGCCGCTTGACCCCAAAATGATTCTTTATTTGGACATTTGGTGCCCTGTTGGCATCATTGCTCCATTTGATGAGCCATTACAAGCAGCGGCGGTGGCGCTCGACTCTCCTCGCCCTTGAGAGGACGGTCGCGGGACAATTATCCGTCTCCGTGGCGGCTAATTTTAGAAAACATATCGCCCGTCTTTTTGTGCTTTTATTTACGACCGCGGCTCCTTTTTGCTCCCCAGAACTGTTGCTGTTGCCGACGCCGCAAAAGAAAGAAAAAAAAAAAAAAAAAAGAAACTCGCCAAAAAGGGGGTGTCGTGTTACAACCGCGAGCTGTCATCGGTGGTGTGAGGTAGTTGCGAAGTAGGAGGGGCCCCTCGCTTTGCCTCCGGGGGAGGAGGGGGTGCTTGGTGTCTTGGGTAATGTCGTATTTAGATGTGTTTGCATTAACAAAGTGAAAACGTGTTTTTCTCAGAAGCTCCGCGGAAATAATAAAAACTGTCGGCCTCGATGGGAACCTCACAGGGCTGCCGCGTCATTTGGGAGAACCTCGTGTTACTAAGTCACATATAGTGTGGCAGACAAAAAACACAACCCAACAAACTCCAGCAGCATCTATTACAGCGATAAACAACAGCTTGGAACGACACGAGGGGGCCGCAAAGTCCCCTCTTGTGTTTCGAGACATTGTCTTGAATTTGTTTCCCTTTTGTTGGGAGGGGGGCGGAGGGGGGGGGGCGAGTCCATTTCCTGGAGAGCGTCCGCGTCGTGGAACGAACGAGCGGAGAGAAAATGAAACAAAACAATAAAAGCAACAACACTTTGACTTGGATTTCAAAGTGAGCTCAACAAGCCGGAGAGCAACGGGAGCTTATCGTCGCTCGCCACGCGCTTGTTGGGGTCCGTGCCAGAGAGTGCTGTCCAGAGGCTTAATGGCATGAGAGGTCCATTCTCAAACTGCGACTCCGCTGCCCCCCCACCACCTCCACCTCCTCCTCCTCCTCTTTAACACACACCCACGTTTCCACACTCGTACTCATGCAGAAAGCACAATGGCCCGAGATCAATTACAGATCAGATGATGGGAGCTCCTTGTCTTGGTTTTCTTTAGAAGTCAGACTCTTCAGTTCTCTCTTAATTGGCCCCTAATCTCTCCTTTTCTGTATTCTCTTTCTTCCTCTTCTCCTCCACCAGCATTATTCTGTCCGTCTGGATATCTGTCCGCTCTCCATCTTCCCTTTTTCTCTGCTGCCCCGGCTTTTCTCTCTCTCTCTCTCTCTCTCTCTCGTTCTCGGCCCGGCCGTTTGACCACCCCCATTTCCTCTCCTGCGTCTCCTGACACCGCTCCTAATTACAAAACGCACGGGGGCCATTAGCCGCGGACCTCCAGCCGACGCCTGTCCCTTTATCCATTCGCCCCCCCCCCTTCCCCTCTCTCGCTATCTCTCCATCTCCTGCCCCGCTTCTTCCTCTGTTCTTGGTCAAAAGTGGCTTTGTGCGAGACACATTAGGCGGACAAAGGCAGCGGGCTGCCGCGGTGCTCGGAAAGGTCACGGTGATGTACGGCCCTCGGCGCCGCCGCCAGGGTCAGGCGCGTCTGAATGGGGACGCACTTAACACTCACACAGCCGGCCGTCTTACGGCATTCGGAGGGGAAACGCATGTCGCTCTCACTCTTCCCAAAGAGGAAATACCAGTCGGCGCGTCACAATTAGCATGTTCTTTTTGGAGACACAATCCGCAACAAGTAAACACTCACAAACGTGGGGGTCTGGACTGAATCGAGGAAACGAGCACAGACCAGAAACCCGTTTTGAGGGGAGCGAACCTGCTTTGCTTCCTTCACAGATTCTCAAATTGCTTTGTTGAAATGAAGGAAACGTGTGTTGGCCAAGAAGTGCTCAGTGATCATCTCCATCATGAGAAAAACCAGAGTGAGTCCAAAGTATCAACCACCAGTGGTTCCCTGGAGTCTTGCTTGTGATCTGAACGGTTCCTCCTTTTACACTTAGAACTGAATTCAGGGAAAGTTTTGAAGCGAAGACATTTCGGTGGAGTCGTGCCAGAGATATTAATAATTCCTGATCAAAGAAAGAATATTCATGTGATGGCGAAGCTGCTTTGGTGACAGCTGTCCTGTTGATTGAACCACCGTGTAACCATAGAAAGGTAACGTTCACGTACAAAGTGTGTAAAATCAGTGAACCGCAGCAAAGTAAAGTCTGGACGTCGTGCAGCAGCTACAAAAGTTCCAGTCGTTCAGTTTTCCAGCAATGATTGTTACCACCACCGAGGCGTTTATGTATTTGACCGTGTTGGTTTGTTTGTTTGTTGTCTATTTGCAGGAAAACTCTTGCAGGTTATCAACAGATTTCAGTGAAATCCCCCTTTTCCAACACGACCCCTTGTGGTCAAACGAACTTACAGTGTGGATGGATACGTCTCCACCTGATCCTACGACACACGAGCGAGTCGTCTTTATGTGCAACATCCTCCAGCCTCTGTTCCTCGACCCGTCAGCCTCGGGTCACGACATGCCCCCTTTTTTTTTTTTTTTACTTTTAATTCATCCACCCTCTGACGGTGCGTCTCCACACAATGGACGTCCCCCGAAGGCCTCGTTGCCTCGTCTGGTTTTTCCACCCTTTGTCAGCCCGCAGATAAACGCCGAACAATCGGCGCGAGCACCAAAACGGCTGGGAAACACTGGCGACCTTGTTCATAGTCAATAAGAAACTCGACAGACAACCGGAGGCTGGACTGGGCGCGCACGAGACCGGGTCTGAGCCTGAACTTGTGTTTCTATGGAATTGCACAGCGCGTAGGAAGACGTGGCGTTCAAAGCCACTGCATTCATTGTCCCCCCCCCGCCCCCCCACACCCCTCCCTCTATCCTGTGAATGGCGCCTCTGTGCTGTGTGCTCTGAGAGTGATATTTGTGTTAGGCCGCGCAGCTTGTGTCAGGACTCCGGAGGACCAAGAAAATTGAATCCCATTAGTGCTCTATTCAGCGCGCGTCTCGGGATGCGTCCGCGGCGCTCTGCGAGCCCCTCCGTGGCGCGGCCCGCTCCGTGTAAGCCCAGTGCATGAGCAGCATTTCAAAACCGGCCCCGGCTACGTCGCATTACTGTACAATGTGCCGCAGCCTTGACCCCTCCGCGTTCCGTACGAGTCCGCCATCCCACCAGGCTCGTCTCGCCGTCCATTTGTCAGTCGGGACCGTGCAGCTCCTGGTCATTACAGCAATCACACGTTAGATTTATGCCGCTGCCCGATGTTTCATGGCTTTATAAAAAGAGATGAAAGTGGAGCTCAATGGCCGAGAAGAGAGAGGGAGAGGGAGAGGGATGGGGGGTAGAGTCAGAGAAAGAGGGGATGGCGCGGGAGACGGAAAGGAGAGGGAATTTTGGAAATAAGAGGAAAAGAGGGAGACGTGACGACCCAAGCAAACGACTGCGTGGATCCTGGACTGTCAGTAATGAGAGTAGACGACTACAGAGGCAGACATGGGCCGAGGCTGCAGGGACATGGACTGACAAGCATCACACATGGACACAACAAACAGACCAAGACGGGGAGCACGCTCTCAAACAAGGCCACAAATTAAATGAATATATTTATTTTTTCTGGAAGTTTTGGAGCCGATTTGATCCCAAGCAGCCACCGTCCGTTTTTGTTGTCGATATCTTCCAAATACTCTGCTACTTCCTCTTTGTCGCCTCCTTTTCTGTTTCACATCTTGGCTGAATCCGACAAATGGAGGGTAGAATATTTGTGTGACTGACCAGATAATTGTCAATATCAATCAAACGTTCAACAGCTGAAAGAGCTCCGGAAAGAAAACACTGTGTGTTCACTTACCGCACAGCTGTGGGCAAAATGAAATGTTGGGAAATTGGCAAAGGCGACATCAGTAGCAGTGAGAGGCTAAATCCAGGATTGACCCCACACACACACACACACACACACACACACACACGTGCCTACACAACTCCCCAGCCTCAGCCCCGCTGCACGTTACCCGGCTCCGAGCAGCAGATGGAAGGCTTCATTACTGCTGTAGCTCTGAGAGTCTCTCACACACGCAGACACACACGAGCGTCCATACTAATGAATCCAAAACGACACACGAACAAAAAAAAAAAAAAAGAAAAGAAACAAACCTGCATCGTGCGTTCACCTCCTGTCGTCGTGCATACCTGTAGAGACGTCCACGGGAAAGCTCTGACTGTCACACGTGAGGCGCATCATCCCCTGCGCGTGCACACACAAACACACACACACATACACACACGCACGTAAACGTGTGACTCTGACGAGACAGCCATCGTGCCACGTCTCCGCGCTACCACGGGCTCGTTGGTTTTGTTTATTGTTTGTCTCCGGGCAATGGGAGGCCTTTTTTTTTTTTTACACACACACAGACAAACACACATGCACGCTTGCGCACACACTCGCATACATCCCGGCGCTCCAAATTGTTCGATTAAGTGGGTCATCCTCTCCTACAGTCTCTTGAAAGAGAAAAGAGCTTCTCCTCTTTTTTTTTTTTTTTTCCCTTTTTTCTTTGTGCGTTTCTCGCCGAGAGGCAATCGCACCCTTCCATGGTTTTGGCTGCACCTTTTAAGAGTATTTATGGAAATGACAGCGCAGCACTCTGGAGGGCTGCACGCTGCCTAATGTGTGTTTGTGTGTGTGATCGCGTGTGCAATTCATGCGCCCGTGCGTGTGTACGCTGAAGGAAGGATTGTGAGCGTATGCGTGTGTGTGTGTGTGTGTGTGTGTGTGTGTGTGTGTGTGTGTGTGTGTGTGAAGCTCAGCCAGTGTCGGTGGTCATCACGTGAGCGGACGGATTGTTTATCGGAGGGATGTGTTTTGGGAGGGACGAGGTGGCCCGCACATTTGGCGAGCGCGGACCCCGACCCGTCACGGGGAATGAAGGCCAAGTATCTTCCAGGCAATCCACTGTGGCTGTCTGATAGAGTGGAAGGAGAGAGCGCGGGAGACAGCGTGCGGCGAGGGTGGGGGGGACGATTGAGGCCAGAGTGTCCCATCTCTCTCCCCACCTACCGGATCTGTCGGTGGTCGGACGGCTCGGCGGGCCGTCCGGCCGGATCAAGCCTCCCGACCGTCGGCTATTTTGAGCCGACTGACCTCAGAGCAGCCGCGTCGGGAGGCAAATAGACGTCGCGACCAAAAGGAAGGAGGCATAAGTCATCGGAGCGCGTTCAGGGCTCTGGGTTAATGATGCGTGCGATGGCTCTCGCGTCTGGGCGTCGATCGAGGCACCTGGGAGAGTCGGTGGTACGCCGTGAAATGTGCGGCGCCGCTCCTGATGAAAGACGCCGAAACGGTCTGGAAAAACACTACAAACGTAATCAAATGATTGCGGTGAATAATCAGGAGGCAAACGGAACCAAATCGCATCATTACATTATTCTACATATTAGCTCGCAGAGCCAAGAGAGCTGAGTGCGTAATATAATCCCGCTGTGTAATAATACAACTCAGGATTTAAACAGCGGTTAGAAAAGCCATAACTGCTGAATAAATTACGGGGCGACTCGGGGACGATGCTACGCAGCTTCATTGCCAAAGTCAAAATAGCCAGAAAGCATCCGATGCATTTACATTTTCATCGCGAGCGGTCAGCGTCTGTAACTCAGTTTTATTCACCGTGTATGGCCGGGACGATAATCCATGGATTAATTAATCGCACGATGAATGAAAACCAACTCGATAGTCTTTCCGGCCTCGATTTATCGCCTTGTGCTGTGGTGTAGTTGTTTTTCCTCGTCTTTCACCTCCAAACACACCGGAAGGCTGACTGACGTGCACGAGAGAACATGCAAACTCTGAACAGGAAGTCCCCCCCGTCCCCCCCCGCTTCCTGTTTTATTTTGGGGTCTCCTCTGTTTCAGTTAGCCTGCCCCTTCCTCCTGTCTCGTTAGTGGAGGATTGAATCCACCTGTTCCTCCCTGGAGCGCGCATGTGTGTGAGTACGTCTCCTTTCTCATCACCTGCCTTCAATAATCTTAGATTTCCTCACCTTGTTTTCTTCCTTTGATGGTTTGTCACCTCACCCTGCGATATTTGTCTTTTGTGAACATTTTGGCCCTTGTGTCTTGGCCTTTTTTTTGAAACAGAGAGTAAATTATTCCCTCTCCTGCCTCCTACTCTGGAATTCCAGTAAATCTACTTTGATGACACTGCAACAAACTGGGAATCAATTTCAAAAAATGCCATTACAAATTTTGCACATTTTCCACAAGTGAACCAAAGTGCAGCCTGGATTTCTTAAAGGCGTCCTTCTTTATCTTGCTGGCTTGAGAGCAAACGAAAGTCTCATCTGACGACCAACAGACACAATCATGATTTTTTCCACCTTTGCAGCTCAGCAGCATTTTCACGTGCATCTCGTTCCATATTTCCCCCTTTGTTTTTGAGGGTCCTCACGCAGTTGCTTACATCGAGCGACCGCATCCTTCCCCAAGAAACGTTGATAATAGCCCCTTCCTATGTGTCTTTGTCACTTTGAAAGTCCCCGCGCTAATCCATCACCGGGCCGCGCGCTGACAGCGCTGATAAATTTCATCATGGCCAGTTTGTCAGAAGTCGACACCAATACAGGTGGTAAAATGACAGAGATGTATTAATGCTCGGCGGGAGACTGTTGCATATTCGTGGTGTTTTGTCTCCTTTCTGCTGTCAGAGCTAAATATAATCTCATTAGAGACTTAGCGTTACATGCTGTATATCTTGGCATTAGCTGTAGGGAAAGCAGCCTTACAGGGATCTTCAAAGCCAATATTATCCCGCAGTATTCGCCTTTATTTTATTTCTTTACACCTTTCCAATTTTTCACCATACCTTGCTCAGACAGTGATTACATGAAGCCGTATATTGCTGACTTTTGGCCATTATCATTATCATACAGAGGATGCTTTTATGATTAGGGGAGGCTGCTGTGCATGAATGGGAACATTAAGGCAGACTGATGGGATTATCCTGCAACATTACTCAAACTGTCCTTAACTGGAGGTTATGTGCCGACACTGTGAGCCACCAGACATGGATGTAAACATCAGAGCGTTTAAAGGACAAGCAAGATTTTTCATTAAAAAACAAAAAAAGTAAGAATTAGGTTACTTTAATTTACAAAATAATCAGATCAGTGTTTGGCAAGTGAGTGGTGGTAATGACAAGAGGGAAGAAGAGAAAAGCCAAACCTTTGGTAGCAAAAGCTGTTTTATACAGTATTCCATACAAAACACAGTAAAAAGAAAAAAAAAATCATTTCTGAAATTAGCTTGCACCTAAACGCAGCACTCAACGGTCTCCAGGACAACCAGAAATATTGTCAAATGAATACATCAAACATCGATCCAGCTAAGGTCTAATGGGAGCCAGCTTCTTCTGCAACGCATCCTCGCAAACATCCGATGCAGAGGTAGAGAGTCGCTCCCTCCTAACCGTGGAGCTCAGCCATCCTGCTGGGTGACTTCTCTGTCTACCTGAAACAAATGTAGCTGGTCGCCATGGAGGTGGTTTCTTCCAATTACGCAAGAAATATTTACACAGGAGCGGCATTCAGATCGCGCCTGGAGTCAAACAAAGGGCCGCGCCGACGAATGGCGTCGCCGTCCTGTAAAATCTTGGAGTGCTTTGCGATGGATGTGATATCAGAGGGAAGTTGCGTCGAGGCAGAGTGCGCCGCGCGTACCTTTGCAGCCCGCATCCGCAACCAAACAGCAAGGTTGAGGAGAAGTGTGAAGGGCATAGCACCTCAGGAGGAATGACACAACACCATGCGCACACGCACACACACATGCACACACACAAACACACACACACACACACACACACACACATGCACGCATGCACACACATACACACAGCACACACACAGCACACACAAACACACCTCCTCTCCTTTCTTTTCTTCTCTCCCTTCGATGACTCATCCCACCCAGGGACAGCGAGCGAGCGAGAGGGAGAGAGGGAGAGAGAGGCACGGGAGAGTGTGAGAGGCGACACAACAGGAGGAGAGGAAAGAGCGAGTTAATAGATTCACAGGGAAGACATATGGCATAAAGCATCTCCTCATTGACCTTTTATTTCCACGCCGCGCTAATCCCGGCGCGGGCATCGCGGCAAAAGTAATTCGCAGCCCTCGATTCCCCGGCAAACGTGTGATATGAGTCCCACCAGCGTGGCTAACGTCTCCCTGATCATTCGCTGTCATAAAAACGCGCCTTCAGCCTTTGTCCTCCGCATCTCGGTGGCTCGGCAACGCGAACTGGCTCGTTGACATGGTCGAGCGTCAGTCTTCCCAAACTTCAGGCCAGCTTCACAGAGGTCATCCCTCCCAAATCCTGTGCTCTCTAATGTCTTTATTTTAGGTTCGAGAAGGTGGATGGACGCTGGAGGAGCGCGGGCTGCTGTCACAAGAGGCGATTATGCCGCACTGAAGGAGGCACACTATCGAGCTGTCGGCGCTGCCGAGGATAAGAGAGCATTGCTGAGGATCCGTCCGTATTGCTGACTGCTGCAAAGCAGCGGCGATAGTTGAGTGGTCAGGTCCCATGTGTCCGGAGCGCTCCGTTCAGCATTCACCCCCACTGCACCATTATCCTTCTTCTTTTGAGGGCGTCAGAGTTGCTGTGTGGTCCGTGTTCCAGCCGTCGCTTCGTCCAACTGACCTCAAACGGACTGTTCCCTGGAAAAAA
>JAUESF010000019.1:11171838-11176855 GCA_032274765.1 Malacoctenus tetranemus | reverse complement strand
GGGGGGGGGGGGGGGGGGGGGGGGGGGGCCGCGGGGGGGGGGGGGGGACTGCTTTGATCTAAAAATAGGCGCCATCATCGCCTCTGGAGTGGAAAAAGTTAAAGAGTTTCCCTGTGTCTTAATCAGAACGAAGCTCCACCAGTTTTTCAGTTTTTACAGCGCGGAGAGGCAGAGGATGGGGGTGGGCAGGGTGGGGTGTGTGGGGGGGGGCGGGGGGTATATATATCGGGGCGTTGAGGATGTGTTTCGTTCCCATTCCTCCGAGCGCCGCCGTTCTTTGGGAATGTGGGAATGTTTGCACGGCTGCTGTATTTTCGGAAGGAGGAAGTCGAGCGGTTGGTTGGAGCCGGCGGCGTTGTTTAGCTGGAGGTCTTCAGTCTCTCAGTGGGAAGTTAGTGTGTGTATGAGTGTGTGTGTGCGTGTTTGCAGGTGGCTTAGCAAATAGGAGTCGGGCACAAGGTCTGGGCCTTGAGCTGGTGTTTGGGCTCCGGACTCGGCGACGCAGGTCGGTTTGTCGGTGTTTGCCGTGTGCTTTGAGGGGCCTGATAGTGCTTCCAATAACAACTCTGTTATCTGTCTCTCTGTCCCCTGTTTCACCTCTGCCTCTCTCTCTCTCTCTCACTCTCTCTCTCTCTCCTTCTTCCCTCCTTCCAGAGCATAGGCAAAGGCTCGCTGTGGTCCATAGACCCGGAGTACAGGCACAACCTGATCCAGGCGCTGAAGAAGACGCCGTACCATCCCTACTCGCCAGGTCTGGCCACGCCCTCCACCTCCCCGCCCACCCTACCGCAGACATTTCACCACAGGTAAGACGGCCTCTCCGGACGCGTGCTGAGAAGGGGTGGGCCGTCGTCGGTCCAGGCGATGCGGAGCGGTGGTCACCGACCGCGAGGTCGCTGCTGCACAAAGGTCTCAAGGCGGTCCGAGACTTGTATTTCTGAAAACTGTCATTTACGTGCTGAGGTCACTGGCGATTGCTTTGATTTTGGAGAGTGTGTTTCAACTGGAGTTTGGCTTCACTGTGATGCATCAAATCAAAAAGAAAAGATGGAGTTTCACACCTGTTTTTAGGCAAACGAGTCAAATTTGAGGGGTTCCAGGTTAAAAAAGTGTTTGGAGCCACTGACGTCTGCGTCAGCTTCACAACGGGAAGTTAAAAAGTCCTGCTTTTTATTTTTCTGTGTCCAGTTTGCTTGTTCCTCCTGCGTGCGCGCTGCTTCTCAGTTTTGCAGACACGTACACAAGGCCGAACGGTCGCTCCGACGTGCTCCTGAGTGTCACCGGAAGGTGCGTTTGTGCGTCCGTGCTGGCGCCGTGTCGGACAGGGAATCTTGTCAGAGTCGCTTCCTGCCTGTGAGCGATTGTTCACAGAGACGAGAAGCTCCGAGCCGTCACAACTCTGTCGACTTTGAATGTTTTTGACGTTCCTTTCTTTTCGAGATGGAGCCTAACGCGGTCGACCTTTGACCTTTATAGCTCACCACCACACACACTTCTTCAAAATTGTCTGATAAACGAATATGGAAGCAGTCATCCCGGGATTGCTGCCCAGTTTGTGGCTGTTTTGTTTAGCGAGGCATCGTCCTTCCTTTCCCGTCTCTGCAGACGCGTCCACACGTGCTCCATTTGTTGCGTCTCGCTTTATCACTGCAGGACCTGTGGTTTTGCAGGAAGGCAGTTCTCTGTCTCCTCTGGGGGGGAGAAAAAACTTCCTCGCTTCTGCTTTTAACAGAGCAAGACGCTGAAGCAGGCAGTTTGCTGCCTGTTCGATGCAAGGACTGAATAAAGCAAAGGAACCCGGTGGCTTGGCCTTTCAAAATAAAACGTAGGAAGTTGCAGCAGCGTTTGCATGTTCTCCCTGTGCATCGGTTGGTTTCTTTCATCAGACGGAGGCTGGAAGGTTTGGAGCCGCAGAGAGCGACGGGGAAAAAAAGAGAGACGCGCTGCAGATGGACGGCAGTCTTCAGTTGACTGGCGCGATAGCAATCCAGTGAATATGTGCACTTGCATGAGGTGTGACGTGCATGTTATTACATGGCTTTACATATAGAGCTTCTTTTTTTCTCTCTCTCTCTCCCTGCACTGCCGTGGAAGCAGGAAGCAGCTTTGCCAGATCACAGAGTGAAAGCAAATACACTCCTCGGGTTAAATCGTCTGGAGTCAAGTCCTCTTTTTTTTTTCTTCTTCTTCTTCCTTTTTTCTTTTTTCTTCTTATCTGATGTAAGCGCAGCCTTAAGAATCAAATGAAACGATATCCACGCACCACAGAGGAACCTATACTCTCTCTATCCTCGCTCTCCATCTGTCACTTTCTCCTCCCACTCGCTCCAGGCGCTATAAAGCTGACCTGCCCCATCCGTTCCTTAAATCTCCTCGCACGCTGTTTTCATGCAACAACACTTGCGTCCCTCCTCCGATCTCCCACCCACCCCTCCTCCTCCTCCTCCTCCTCCTCCTCCTCCTCCTCCTCCCCCAACCTCCCCTCCGGGCGCTTCGCAGGTAAAAAGCACAGGTTGCCCTTTTTTTCTCCCTCTCTCCTCTCACGTTCTTCCTCCTCCAACCGTAGCCAACCCCCCCCCTCCCCTGTTTTTTTTGCCTTTTCCTGCGGCTTTGAAGCCATTCTCTCCCTCCTTCTTCTTCCTCTCCTCTTTTAATATCCCTGCGCACCCCCCCCCCCCTCTCGTCCTCAGGCATACATTACAACTAGTGGGGCACCCAGTACTCTATCTTCTTTATTTATCCCTGCCGTGATTTATTCCCCCTTTCTCTCTCTCCCTCTCTTTCTCCCGCTCTCTTTCACTCTCTCTCCATCACTTTATCATTCAATTAAAACCCCCTTTGTCTACATTCACTTTATTCTCCAACCTCGCGCAGTCTTTCACACACACACACACGCAGTCACACACCTTCACAGTGCAGCAGCAGCAGCAGCATCCACCTGTGTTGTCTCCTCCACCTCCCTCTCCTCTCTCCTGACCTCTCCTTTGCTAACATCTCGCTTTCCGGCTGCTCTGCCCATCCCTGCGGATATGTTAGAGAGTGCTACCATTAGTCGTCTTTTTTTTTTCTCCTTCACTCCTTTTTTTTCCATTCTCTCTCTCTCTCTCTCTCTCTCTCTCTCTCTCTCTCTCTCTCTCTCTCCACCATCACCACCAGCAACAGTCCTCCACCCCTCTCTCCCCAGTTGATCTGGGCAGGTTGGCTCGCAGAGCCAGCGGACTGTGTAAGACAGAATAATTGGTTCACCATAAAATGTAAAAGTGTCATTTTGAACAATGAGGTATGGGGAAGTGGAACAAATTGGAGGCTGGATTCGGAACACGAGGGGGGCTGCGGGTACGGTGGGGAGCGGGGAAAAAAAAAGGGTGAGGAGGGAGGGGCGGGTGGCATCGTCAGCGGAGGGTTGTTCATTTGCATCGCGACGGAGCGGCAGCGGTTGGGGAAAAAGGGGGGAGCGCGCGGGAAAGGGCCGCTCCCTGGGCTGGAGCGGAGCCGGAGGGGGACCCTCGCTATGCAGCACCTGCACACGTTTGGTGCATGCAGGAGTCCTGTGTGAAGGAAAGTAGGAAGAAAAGAAAAGACCTTCATGGAGGAAGTTGGAAAAGCACTTGGAACTTGTAGTTCTATCTCTGTCGATGTGACTCTATTAGCCCTCGTTGATCCTGAGCGGTGGTTTCCAATCCAAGTTTCATTTGTCTGTCGTTCAAAAGTTCCAGGATTTCCACCTTTTGTCCCGAAACAGGAACTTCCAAAAATCCCCCCTCCAACCACAATCCATGCGAAACCCCCCCCCCACCCCACACACACACACAAACATTAATTTCATGAACAAGCACGACCATATTTTGTTATATCAGCCCTTGTATAAATGGAAAGCAGCGGCCGCGGTGACAGTAGGAAATCAATCTAAAAATTTATGGCGTGCTTTAGAAACTGGCCCGCGGCGATGTAAGCCGCACACATGTCCGCCCCGATCCCCGCGACGTGTCGCGAATGCGGCTAATGCAGGCTAATATAGGCTAATGTAGCTTTAACCTCTTTAGGAGCCCCGGCGCGGCCCGCTCTCGCGCCGACGCTTCCCAGAGATCATCACCATGTCCGGCGGACGCGATCGAATCCGCGGTTTTTTTTTTTCGCGTCCGGGAAAACGCACGGGCGCCGCCGCGTGTGTGGCGTCCTCATCCTGGTTTCACACAGCCTTTCCCTTGGATGTCGGTGAACACTGATTCAATTTGCTATTTTGAGACGAATTCGCAAACTGGTGAATAAGTTAAAGCACGTTCAATCTGCTTCTTTACTACTTTTCTTTAAAAAAAAAACAAAAACCTTCAGACAAGCTGTTGGGAAAAAAAAGGTCAAAACCTGCGGCTGCCGCGACTGGTGTTTTTTCTTCCACTTATGATAAAAGACAACAGGCAAATTGCAACTTGCATGAGGCTTCTTGAGAAAACACATGGCTGCTAGCACAGAAGTCCTTTCATTAACCTTGAATGTTAATTTGTGAGAGATTTGAAAAATAAAGAAACAAAAAAAACCCTGAAAAGTCTGCTCGAACGTTGCTTTCCTCTTTTATTGCGCAGCCTCTCTCCTTGTCGAAGCCATCGCCGCGCCGACGTGCAGATGTTTCCTTCGCCGTCGCTTGAACTCCACCTGCAGACGGAGCCGGCATTTTGATTTGGAGTCGGTTCGACAGATGTTGGCAGGAGAATTGAATTAATCTCGCAGAAAATTCACATTTTACTCCGTGGGAAATAAAAGAGAGGCCTTGACGTGTACTTTTCCTGCTTCTCCTTTGCTGTTGACACAGTTTTGAGGATGGTGTCAAATTACAAAAAAGATGACGATATGAAGAAAGGCATAAAACTCAAAAATCAAAGTGTCTTTGGGAAAATCCTACATTTGGAGAGTGTTTATGTCCATCGCGATTAAGTTTAAGACTTGTCCTTAATGTGCAAGACGAGCCACCAATAGTCGATGATGCAGGTGTCAAATTATGAGTATGAAATACTGCAGGACA
>JAUESF010000019.1:11119421-11130281 GCA_032274765.1 Malacoctenus tetranemus | reverse complement strand
TGAGGTTTTGGGGTACTTACAGAAGCGTGGGGCCACTGATGGTCCCCTCAAAAGCCAAGTTGTCCAACTTTGTTAGGTACTTGTTCCTGTGAAGGTCGCTGCAGGCGAGAGATAGAGAGAGAGAGAGAGAGAGAGAGAGAGAGAGAGAGAGAGAGTGAGCACACACATGAGTCCCCCTTTCAGAGCCACTGCGACAGACCGAGGCCCTGGCAGAGCGTCTGCCCGAGCCTCCTCGCTGCGCACTCCGCTGTTTATTTTACTCTCGTTTCAGGGGTGAGACGCGACAGAGAGGGGTCTCGCTTATGTTGTTGGTTCGAATTAGCCGGTGTAAGATACAACTCCTGGAGCGGGTTTGCACCCTCACTACACATCTCCCAGAATCCCTTAAATCTAATAAGGATAATAGAGCAGTGAGGGCCGTGTTTGTCTTGGTCAGCCCGTGCTGGGATCACTTCTCCCCTCCGAGCAGACCGGGCGCCAACACAAACACCCGTGTGGTAAGACTCACTAGTTACCGACCAATGGCTTAATTGGGCTCTTATAGGGGCCCGGGGCCGAGCGTGGGTGTTGTAAAACAGCAGTGGGGTGTTAAATTAATGTCATTAATACCTCATATCCTGAGTATGCAGGATTCGGGACGGGGAGGGGGGCAGAGGAGGAGGTGAAGGAAACATGTTGCGGGGCGGCGAGCAGAGAGGAGCCCCGCTCTCCTCTCGCCGACTCCTAAAACTGAGCTGCCTCATAACGAAGGATGAAATTGATTTCTACCACTGGAGGACTGCGGTGTCACCGGGGCTGTGGGAGAGGAGAGCTCGTTCGAGCAGACTTCCTGACACCCAGTTTTTTGGGGGGGAACCGATTTTCCCATGAGAACTCCGGCCTCGCTAATCAAGAGCTGGGCTTTGGGCTCTCTGGCGCGCACACGAGAAGGCCCCCGGAGACCCAGCTGTGATCCCGCTGCTTTTGTAGTGCAATTTTGGGTAAGGAAATACACTATCCCAGATGTCAGGAACAGTTTCGTCCTGGCAAAATGCTACGTAGCCTAATTTTTTGGGTGGAGGAAACAAAAAAAAAAAAGGAAGGCCTCAAACTGGACTGGTTTGAGACGGTAAACCAGAGAGAATTAAATCAAACCAAATCTGGAGGGAAAAAAGCCGGTGAAACGCAACAGTTTGACTCTTCAGGAAATGTTGTTTTGGTGGTTCTTGCTTCTTTAGGCTCTGGGGAAAGCTCATTTGTACGGTGGCCCAGAAATTCACCACAATGCAAAAGCAAAAGCCAAAAAAACAGTAGAGTAATGATGTGGCCTCTGAATTAGTTCCTTGGCTTTTGCTTTTCATAATGTGACGTCTGCACCTTTAACTGGCATTTGCACTGTGGCTTTTTGAATTTGTGTGGCGACTTTTGCGTTCATGTTGCTTTCGCCTTTTTAGTGGAGCTTTGTTGCTTTTACCTTGTGTTGTGGCTTTTGTAGTTTTCTTTCTGGCACCTGAATCTTTTTGGCTCTCGACTATTGATGTGATGTGACTTTGCCTTTTTCATTTGTGATGCAACTTTTTCGCAATAACCTAAAAGGCTGCAAACAGGAGGAAATAGCCACCGCCCCCACATATTCCCCACACACAACCTCAGATAAACCAACGTGGTCGTCACCCTCCCGTTTTTCTGGACAGACTAAACGAGATCTGACCTGGTAATAGGTTTAGATTTAAAACTTGGCGGTGTGCGGGGAAAGCTGTCCAAGCCGGGCCAAGCGCTTCCTTTTTTCTCTTTCCATTCTTTAAACTGGGCTAATCAGCTGCTGGCCATAGCTCCATAAATATCACACAGACATGAGACGGTTGTCAATCCTCTCATCTAAGACACTGAACCCAAAAAAAAAAAAAAGAGGTGAGTTTGTATTTGTCCCAAAAATGCCAGACTTTGCGGTATTCATGACTCTTCGGAATCAGATTAATCAGCCAGAGTGTGCGAGTTGCCATGACGGACAAAATACCTACACTTGATCCAGCTTGGTCCCGTTGAAGGCGTGATGCTGTATTTCTCTGAGGCCGTTCGCAAATAGCAAGCTGGAAGGAGAGAGGCGCAATCAGTAGAGTCGAGGAGAAGAAAAAAAAATGGAGCTCATTAGAATCTGTCTTTTTAAACACGCCGGCTCGCTGCCAGGGAAATATTTTCCACGTGTCGGTGCCCCGTGTGCACGGCCGCGGCAGGAGATAAGTGGGACCCACTTATTGCTCATTCCACGGCGGGGACGGTGTCTGTCTGCGCGGCCGCGTGGTTTTTCGAGCCCCAACGTTTACCTCGCTTCTTGCCTCACTCCCGGGCCCGACCGCGTGCGCGGGCGAACGTGCGCTCGCGTTTGCGATCGGGTGAGGTCAGCGCGAGGACGTGTTTTCGGGGTGAGCTCACCTTTGACGCTCGCGGGTTTTTTCGGTGCCTATTTTAGGGGGTTTGGCCCGATTGTTTAGAGATAAAGACCAAAGCTGCGAGGGAGTGTTACAGCAATTTGTGGTTGTTCTGCAGCATTGTGTTTGGAGCTTGGGTTCATTTTATGCCGTTTGTCTGCAATTCAGATGTACATTTAAATACATCAACTGTGGGACTTTTGCTTTTGCCAGTTTTGCCCGTGTGTGAGTGTGTGTGTGCGTGCGTGTGTGTGTGTGTGTGTGCCTCTCACAGTGACAGCCCATCGTTGGTGATGCCGTTGAAGGAGTTGGCGGGGATCTCGGTGATGTAGGGGTGATCAGTGATCTCTCTGCAGAGGAAAACACACACACACACATGCACACAAAACAGGGTGGAGATGAAGCGCCGCTGACCACAAAACACCTCTCGCTGGAAAAGTGGCACGAGCGACGCGCCAGCGGATGATTCTGTTCTCGAGTGTTGCCGGCGCGAAGGGAAATCAGTTCCAGCAAGAGTCGGGGGGCCGAGCGAGCGGGCACCCACGCCGGGAAGTGACCGCGCATGTGGCTTAGTTCATACGGGCACATCGAACCGGGCAGGACGCACAAAGGGGGGGAAGGGGGGGGGGGATTTGTGGTGTTCTGTATGACAATAATGCCTGATGAGATTTCGAGGGGGCAAAGCGATGTTGGTGGTGGAATTCAATCTTTCAACTGAACCCACATTTTCCATAATCCCCGCAGTGCTGTGTCCAAAACACGAGCGTTCCAGCATTCAAGGAGCTCGAAACACCATAAACATATGAATAATATTATTTCATTTAACGGCAGCAGCATTCAGGAGGGAGAGAACACCTCCATCCGTCTCTCCCCTGTGTTCCAACACTGTGGTATTAGGAGGGGACTGACAGTCTGGCGAATGAGCTCAGAAATCCCGTGGATCCCGACATGGTCGGCGGTGTGTACACTGGAAAAGCGCCCATCTACCTCGGCTCGAGGGGTCCCGGCGGAGGCTACATCGATCTGGCCGCCAGAACTGGAGACTCAACTGGCTTCGCCCCGCGTCCACAACCGGTGTGAGGAAGTGGCGCAGAAGGGTCCGAAGAGAAGCCAGAGGAGTTTCAAGTGCAGACGTAATCGTACTTGAACGGCTGAAAGCCGCTCCTGAAGGGACCACCCAGCGGGTTATAGAGAGGGCTGTGAATGACCCCCCCCCCCTCAGGCTGTCGGGAATGACTTGAGCCGTCATTAACATGAGCTTTTCTGGGTTCCCGTATCCACGGCGCGAACCAACACATTGTCAGCGCTGCTCTTTGTTTTGCTCTGAAGGTGTTTCCCAGCTGCTGCTTCTCTGAACGTTGCATATCGTTTCTTCTTGTTTCAACGCATGACAACATTCATTGTGATTTGTCACTTTGGAGCATCACTCGGTCTGTTAAGAGAGATTAGGTTGGATGTTTCTGTGGATGGTCTGCAGAAGCCTTCTCCCCCTCAGATCAACAGATTCCTTGTACATTAAAAGACTGTTTTTAATCTTGTCCCTACAACATGGATTAAAGCTCACAAATTGGAATGTGCTGCACTATTTAATTGCACTTGTCGATATTTTTCAGGACTGATTACAATTTGTAAATGTTTTTACAAAGTTGTGACAAATCTCTCAAATCCCACATGAACGTCCGTCCCTTGATCTATATCTGGAGAAGTGCGTTTGCTTGAAAAGATGCACAGAGGCCCGACTTACAGTATGAAGTGCGTGTCATCGGAGCGGATGTTGGTCAAATCCGGGAACACAGTGAGACCGGTGTTGCCAATCTCCCTGAAAGACACAGAGGAACAACAGAGCGACATGGACACGAGTGAGCCTCACAGACCACCATCTAACGCGCTCCTCACTCCGGCCTTCCCATTAACGTTCTTTTTTCCCCTGCTGCATTATCACAGATAGCAGGCAGATAGATCCCGAGCCCAGTTCACTTAATAACCGAGTTGCGCCGTCACTGTCACATGCTGGCATGTTTGGACTTCTTGAAAAGAGCTTAAGTGGTGGAGACGTCATGCCAAGCTACTTGATTTTGGCCCGCTGGAGGGAAAAACGGCTTACGGTTGTCCACCGAGGACTCGGGCATTAACGCGAGATTGACATTTCAGCTCAGCCAAATATGTTTCAGGATTTCATCTTTTATTTTCTTCTCCCGCTCTCTCTCCCAGTCCGGCCTGTAGCACTCTATTAAACTCAACCGGAGCGTGACTCAGTTCTGCCCAAACCGACACACGCCGCGCTATGAATAGATGAATATGGCAGGATTGACTTCGTCTTTCGTTCGTGGTGTTTGCGAGCGCGGGAGAAAAAAAAACCAAACAAAACAACTCCGGTTCAAGAAAAAGTTACACTTACAGATACTTGAGGTTTGGGAGATGTTTGAAGGCTTCTGGGTCGATGTACTTCAGGTTTTTCGTGTTGCGAATCACTCTGAAAAGAAGAGAAAGATAAAGACGTACAGCGAAATGCACCTGCAGAGTGAGCTGGGGCCACAAAGTTCGAGCCGGCGCTGGGAAAACACGCCAACAGAGGAGGATTCCTGCCAGCGTGCGAGGACTGGGAAAGTTGGGCCGGAAGTCGAGTCCATTTAGTGTTTCATTAGGATGTTTACTCTGGTCCTCCCTGAGCTCTGCTCGGCCCTGCCACCACCACCACCCCCTCCCCTCCCTCCTTTGCCCGGCTGAAGCTCTGCGGTGCTCGGGAACGCCTGTCCCCCGGCCCTCCTGCCCACACCTGGCAAACCTCAGTGGAACTCCCCTGGGTCGGATGTGGTTCTTTCCCCCCCACTGCTGCCGGCGTGCAGCAAACCGGAGCTCACACCGAAAAACAGCAGCATGCCAGGTGAAGTCCCCACCAAGTGAGAAAAATAAAGGAAACCATGTTTTTTTTTCTCTGGGAAAATGTTTTTAATTTTCGATCAAGGACAAATAACGGTAAAAAAAAAGTTGTTTTGGAGTTTTCCTTTTAACTCAGTTTTCTTCCTTTTTCTGCCTGTGAAAATACACAAATCACTTGCTCACATGCTAACTCACTTTGCAGCCAATGAGGAGGTTCCCTCTTATTATCCACGTCCCAAACTGACAGTAAGTGTGTATTCAGTTGTGAAAACCAGTGGTTTCAACCGGAACACCCAACCAGCATGCAGAAGCTCTCGCTTCCTTTCGTGTCACTGGTCACCAGTGAAGTCTGTGTTTCTCTCCTCGTCGTCTCACCTGTGTGACTTTGCCCGCTCATGTTGTGACCTGAGCAGCGCGAGCGAGTTGGTGCGTCTGACTCGGGTCTCGCTGAAGGGTAGAATTAGGTTCATAAAGCCAACGCAAACAGACAGGTAATCAGCGCAGAGGAAACGGGCCGGCCCCGCTCCGGCCGAAATATTAAACACACTCAACGCTGAGGAGAAGATGAAACTTTTTGAAACGCCGCCGTCAGGATTCATCGTTTTCTTTCCTCCGGGCCTATCGAAGCAAAGCGAAAGCAAGTGCTACAATCGATTATTAAGAAAAAAAGACTGCAGAAATTAGTTTGAAAAACCTCATGATAAATTAGCCTCACGCCTGACTGATGGAAAGTTTCGAGGGCAAAAAAAAGTTCATTTGTATTTTTTTTTTCCCAAGGATTTTATTCGTCAAGAATTGACTCACTGAGACTAATCAACCTCAACAATTCACTTTCGCCCTCAATCATTGATGAGGGTGTGTGAGAATGACGGACGCTTGTCTGGTAAAAGCTTTTGGCATGAGGTCAGGAGCAAGGAAGTGATGCTAATGCCTGCGATGGTTTGGAACGCAGCAAAAAACCCTTGCTGTTCTCGATAACATTTTTTTTTCAAGCGTTATGGTTCTTCGCTGCAAAAGCTTCCACATTACAGACGCTTGAATGACCCAGTGTTCATATGGAAATGGGATTAGCGCTGATTCGGACCGGTCACTTTGTTTCCTGTTCGTGATCCAAGCGAAACAGTGTCGTTATTACAGATAAAGACGATTACACGCTTCCCTTTGTGTCCCACATTCTCCTATCGATAACGCAGGGAGCAGAAGCTCCTCATAAGACGCGCCGGAGCAAAGCCGGAGCCCCTTGCCGGAGCGGACCGCTCGCACACGGAACAACGAAAAAAGACTCTGTCCGCGCACCGCAGTGCAGCAAGAGAAGTGTTACTTTCAATAAACCTACAAATTCTTTAAAGCTGACGGTTTCAGTTGACGGTGGCACAATCCAAAGTCTCCCCCCCGCCCCCCCCACTCGCTACCCACCCAAACCCGCCCCCGCCGTATTCCTCAGCTCCAACTGCAAGTCCTTGATCCACAGCTGCTGTCGGCCCGGAGCAGCCAACGGGAAGCAGAGCATTAATTTGTGTCTGACCCTGAAGGAAACCTGAGAGAGATGCCATTATCTGATGTATGGCACTACACCACACCAATCAGAGGCAAATAGGCCCCGGAGATCCAAAATACACCCGCAGAACACAGATACAGCCCTCAGCCAGCAGCTTGAATTATTGCCTCTGTCTGTATTTTGATATCTGGAAATTTAGCTGCTAAGGAGTAAAGACGCGGATAATTAAGACGGAAGTGACGGCCAAATCGTGCATCAAGTCATGTCGGATTAATTCCTGTGGCTGTTAATCACAGATGCCGTCTCAGATGGCTGGATTTTTTTTTTTTTTTTTTTTTTTGCGAGAGCGGGAAACAAATTGAGTGCGAGCAAACTGCTGTGTTTGGGGACGGCTGCGGCGCGCGAGGAATTATTCACGCAGGCGGGAAGGCTCGCAGTAATATATGAAGTGCTGGGAGGCGTTCTGCTGGAGAGTGTGTGGTCCACCAGGAGACGCGGCCATAAATCTCTATCCCATAATTGAGAATGGAGTGCACCTCGCTGGACCTTTTTTTTTTCTTCTTCTTCTTCTTCTCTCCCCCCCTCCCCGCCAAGCGGCTCCAACAGGAGCTGGAGCATGAAGAAGACGAGCGGGGGGGGGGGCAAAGCCCGGCTGCTGTTTAACCTCCCGTCTCCAGCTTGCCTTTATACTCAATGCAGTAATAACACACTGAAAGGATCCATTAGTCCACCTGTCTTCGCTACAGCTTCACCAGCTCGAGGTGCCGACACTGGATGAGGGCGGGCTACGTGCTGGGCAGGATTCCAGTGCGTCCAAGGGCAAACACAGTGATGCACACACTCACATCTATAAGAAGTTGCACCGACTGGCCACACAGCCATGCATTCGGGCTGTACCTGAAAACCAACAACACACAAACACCAGGAGAACAAGCAAACGCCGCACTAAAAGGCCTCGTCTGGACGCAAAAGTCGGATTGTTCCCGTTGGGAAGCAATGGGGGCACTGCCGCACAACCTTGCAGCTCTCCGTTGCAGCCAGATGACTAGAAAATAACACTTGGCCGCGCTGCCGTCGCGCACACATGGAATCCTGGACCAAGGACGCAACCCGAGCGGACCTGATCAAAGACAGTTCACGGCTTGCACCGATTTCCATACTGTGTCATGTGCTACAGGTGTTCGGCAGGCGAGCGACGGTTGGGTGGTTCATAGAGTGTGTGATCAGTGCAACATCCTGGCAGTTGCATGTGCGCTCCGGGCTTTGAAACAGAAAAGTACACACTGGCAATTAGCTCACTTATTACAAGAGAGATTAACTGAAATCAACAACAGAGTGCATGTGAAACATGACAAAGACCAGTTAAGACTCGCAGTCTATAGAGCGTTCACAAGAAAATCCTCCGTGGGCTCGCAACAACCGAAAACCCACGGCACAGCGATGATTATTCATTCGACGTAAACTGCGTCTTATCTCATCTACATTTTATAAACTCACAACAGAACTTTTTTTCCCAACAGGCTCATGAGTTGGCAGAAAACCTCCACCACCCTGATGAGAGGCATTAGGCCGCGCAGGAGCGAGAAATGAGCCCGTAATGTGTTTCTTCCTCGCCTCCATTCGCTGCTGGCGAAGCTCAGAATTAAGCATTTTCTCTCCCTCCCCTCCTTCTCTCTATCCCTCTCTCTCTCTCTCCCTCTCTCTCTCCCTCCAGAGAGCAAATGGAACAGCTTAATCAATAGAGATCAATAAGGAGTGTGCCCTTTTCCTTTAGTTACTCACATGTGGGTGATTCTCCTCAGGCTGTAGAACGAGTGCCTCTCCAGCCTCTGCAGCTTCTCGTCCACGTATAAATGTCTGAAAGACACAAACAAAGCTCAAACCGAATCTGCGGGACAAATCGCCTTTGTAATAAGAAAATAATGACTTTTTTTCCGCCACCACGTGACCGCTGAAGAATGAAGGCGGTGTACCGGTGGGAGAGCGAAACACAAGAAGTGTTTTTATAAACGAGCCGGAGCGCGCGGCGCTCAGAGTGATCCCGGCGCCCGCAACCCTTTCCTGAATTTATCAGTGCGAGCGCGCCTTGTTTAAAGCCTACCAAAGACGCGGGTAATTTTACAGGTATGCGCCTCACGTATACATAACCGAGTCATCAGTCACCTCGGCTCCTATTTGTTGTTACATGGTAACAAGTATGCTCTTAAAATAAGCCGCGCACTCGGCGGCAGATCAATCTCAGAAATACTCAATAGGGTAAACAAAGCCTAACGTATACTCTGCTTATCCACGGTAATGACCTATTTCATAGGGCAGAGCCTCCATCGGTCTGAACCCACCACCACACGCAGGGCTGGTGAGGAAGGGGGTGGAGGTGGTGGTGGGGGGCAGTCTGCAACCTGGAGGTCATGCAGGTGGAGGTTGGTGGAACACCGAGACAATCTTCAGTCTGTTATTCCTGCTGGATGCTTTAGGTACTCACATCCTCGAGATGTTGACCATGCCGGCGAAGGCGTCCGTCGGCAACGACGGCAGACGGGTGTCATGGAGCCACCTGGTCAGAAAGAAACAGGGAGACGGACCTGTTAGTCACAGAAAAGATCACAAAGATGAGCTGTAGCTTATAGAGTCAGGACATTAATGACAACTTCAGGTTTAATGAATATTTTGTTCAGGAGAGTTCAAGGAAGAAAAAAGAACCAGAGAAACAACCTGTTCAGAAAGGAGATAATGGCCCAAACACCAAAGTTTCAAGGCTGCTTTGAAGCGAGTGACTGCGCGGAGCAGCCCTCCGAGCACAAAAGGAGAAGAACGAAGGCGCAGATCTGAACCGGCAACCAAGTAAACCCGCGTGGAGGTCTGTTCTTTGACTCTGGGGTTTTCAGAAACAAAGCGGATCACCGTGTGGGAGTGAGGCTGCGGGGCTCCGGCTGGAGGTGCGAAAAAGGAGAAACAGGTGGGAAGTGGTCCGGTAACAAAGGGCAGGCCTGAGGTGGAGGGAGACTCTCTGTCGAGGCGCAATTTTCAAGCACATCCAGCGCAGACCCAGTGAAAGGTGCTTCAGTGTGAAGTCGGCAGGGGAAAACAAACACCTTTTTTTCCCTGTTCAGAATAAATAAGTACCCAGTGTTACGGTTAAAAGGTGAACTCCACACTACTACTTCAGAGAGGAACACCACAATATCATAGTCTTTACTACTTGCAGGTAATATCTGAAAGAAACATGTCTTGAGTTTAGGAAAAAACGTATTGTTTTGAGGTTTGCGAGGATAATTTGTGTGCGTTTAAGACACCCAGCAGATGGAGTTTGTTAAACGTGATGTTCGTGGTTAAGCCGTAACACCGTACGCACAAATGTTAGGTGTGTAATGTAAGCTTCTGCCTCATGGGAGAAAATGTGTTATTTCTTTCCTGTGCTCGCATCGTAGCGGAATGAGGAATCACAACATAGCAACAGCAGAGGATGGCATCCACATGTGTTGATGTCATGTTGCATCCCGGCAGGAGGACGCACACTCGGGAGTTTGTTCCGCCGCATCCTGTCTCAACCAGCAACACCGCGCGTGTGTGTGCGCGCGTGCGTGCGTGCGCGTGTGTGTGTCCATTTTGGAAAGGAAAAAGCATCGAAGCAGCGACTCAGCCAAAGCCACCGTCCTCCTGCACCCCTCGGTTCATCCGGGGAACAATAGGCTAATTCAGAGGCTGACATCTGGCCTGCGAGGCCCGATCGTGGTCTCATCGGAGGGGGGGTGGGGTGGGGGGGGGTCAGTGAGTAGACCCGGGAGCACAGCACCCTGCGCACGTTTTGACAAACTCAAACAAACAGAGGGACACAGAGCAGACCCCCGACACCCAACACCCCGAAGCAGAGACGAACTGTTTCACTGCCGCCACTGGTGCCGCACTCGAAGCCAAATCGCCGGCGTGCTTTTTTCCCTCAGGACAACACGGAGCAGCTCATCGACCGGGTTTTAAGGGGAAAATTACTCCCTCAATTTGTCATTTTGGATAGAAAACCCTAGAAAACAAACAGGTTGGGAATTGAGTTTGAAGTGGGGAGAGGCCACATAATTT
>JAUESF010000019.1:11075747-11098759 GCA_032274765.1 Malacoctenus tetranemus | reverse complement strand
AAGGACCGAGAGGTGCAGGACACTCTGGAGCTCTGCCGGCAGGAGCGAGACGAAATCCAGGCTCACCTGAGAGAGATTAAGGTGGGGCCTTTATTTTGTTTTAAAGATGTTTGCACAGTGAGAGCCAACAGATGACCTGCTCACTACTCCGAATGGAGGAGGCTTGAAATGACTACTACAGCTCTCCTGATTATGCTTGTAGCTTTTGAGAGCAGTAGGTTAAAAGATTTACCTCTGTTGGCTAACACAGTGAATCAGTGAATGCATTAAAAGTTTTGTGCATGCGTGTGTGTGCACGCATGCTTTTCTGGGTCAACAGTTTATTAGCTAACTTGATCATAAATGCTAACGAAAAGCTATTTTGTGACATTCAAAGCAAAACAAAGTGTTCATTAATGAGTCGAAGGTACGACTCGTATATTCCCTAACCCGTGTACCCTCCTTTAAACAATAACCATAAGTTTTGATGTGGTAAATTAAAGCTCCGTAAAGCCCCCTTTGAAAACTCTCGGCGTCTCACCAGCTTTCTTATGTGTCGAATCTTTTTTCCGAACGTTCAAGGTGATGCGGCAGCTTTCTCCCTCGCACCTGGCCACGGATCACGGAGCGCTTCACTCTAATTGACATTTTCGAACATCATTGGCACACATTTCCGATTCAGCGCGGGCGAGCACGCCACAGCCACTAAACATCTGGCATATTTCCGACCCAGCGAGACACAGACGAAACTCTCATTTAGGCTAATTTTTCCTCATCGGCCGGGGCCCGTGTCCTCAGAGGACGGGTGAGCCGAGGATAGCTGCGCCCTTAATGGTGTGTGGTGCCCCCGCGGATCTTCACGGCCACTCCAAAGCTCCCAGCTTGAATATTTAAAAAACCCACATATCAGACCGCCGAAGTCTCATCAAGGCAGTGCTGCCAGAGATAGGAGGTGGAAGGGAGGGTGGAGGGGGGGCTCCACTTGACTTATTCCCACAGCGCCAAACCCCCCCCTCTTGCGACCCTCCCCTACCTTCAGTATCTCCAATGATGAGCCCTCCTGGGTACATTGTTTCTTAAGGGGCATGGTCCTCGCTGATACGGTTGAGTTTAGCCCATTAGCTGCACTGAATGGCATTAATATCTGACATAGCTCATTGTAATGGTGTCATTTCCAAGTGCGCCGAGGACAAGGGCGTTTGCCGGAATGTTTTTAAATACTTGCCTACGGCTGCAGCAGATGTCCCTAAGAAGCCCACCCAATATTCACACAGCATAGCCAGGAGCCCGTATTGCAATTGTGATACAGTCGGCTGTCAGAACACGCTTAAATTATTCCCATCCCCTTGTCCTTGTCCTCTCGCATGTGATTTCTCCCCCACTCTATCTCTGCCGCTCTCTGCCTTAATCCCTCTCTTTCTGCCTCCCCTCCAGTTCTAATTTTGCATTTTCACTTGTCGCTTTCTCTTTGTTTGTGTCGCCGCCGTCGCTCGCCGTCAATCCCTCACGTCGTCGCCGTTCATTCCTCTTCACTGTATCTTGAGCCCTGCGCGATAATGTTATTATAGTAGATAGACAGCTAACGTCAGAGGCTTGCGTTCGCCGGGCTTGAGCCGGACTCAGACATGAAGTGGCAGGCATTAAGGGGCTAAGAGTTGTGGTTTCAGAGTTTTTTGGAGATGGCATTTACCCATTCTTCTGACCCATTACATGAGGTTTTCTGTTTGTGCGACACCAAATGTCATGTCAGGCCTTATTGGGAGTTCAACCCCTTTACGTTCCAGAGATCTTTTGACAAATAATTTGGGTCCAGGGATCAGTTTACGTCGTCGCATATGATCCGAAAAGCTGCATTCATGTGAAAAAAATTCCAGTCTGTACTTTTGACTGAATTGTAGAAGGCTTATAAATCAAAAAGTTTTTTTTTCCTTATGCTTCAGCTTTAATAAAGTCATATTATTACCATTCCACTGTAGCTTTAAACGTGGTTGTGTTCTCTCCGCCAGACAAACGCTGCATCCGACAAGGAGCTGTGCGCTGCACTACGCGTCAAGTTGGACAGGATGAAGGATGAGTGTGATAAGCTGGCAGCACAGCTGAGCACCAAAGACGACACGCATGCAGTTCTGCAAAGGAAATACCAGCTCCTCAAACAGGAACTGGAGGACAAAGTAAGTCGGGTCCATTTTGCAAGCGAAGACGTTCCAGTAAACAATTCTTTCACGCAAAATTCAACGTTATCTATAGTTTATTGCAGTCCGATGATCTCCTGTTATGTTGTAGCCCCTTCAATTGCAACACTCATCATCAAGCCCCCTTAAGTCATGCCCACCTCACACCTCGTGTCTCTTCACCTTCCAGGCACAGTATCGAGGCATGGTTTGTTCCCGTTACTTTGACAGCTTTATCTCCACTCCGAGCCACGAGTTAATTCGCATCGAGCAGCGGCGAGATCGACAACGTTTTAAAAGTGCCTGTAATCATACTTGAAAGGACCGGCAACCCTTGCAGCTCTCTTTCCGAAACATTCGGTGTCTTGAGTGTTTAGTCTTCGCCTGGAGTTTTCAGGCTAGCGCGAAAATAAGTAGAAAAGGTTGCTGCTCCCCAGTGGATTTGACATAAACACACTCTGTATGAAATAAGTGGGTTTAATTCGAGGAGGTGTCCAGACAAGGAGCCGAGGGTGAACATTCAAGCCCGCGTTTGCAGTGACAAAAGGAGATCCTCCATTACTTCACTTTGTAATACGTTGTTACACGACTGATGGGAAACACAAGACTGTGGGCTGTAAGCGTTCAGCCAGCGTGTCCCTCGTTCCTCTCTCCAGAAGTCTGTCTCATCTTACAGCCCCTTGAAAAGTCTCCCAGTCTGAACAGCTTCTGCTGCTGCAACAGGAACTGACAGAAAAATAACATGCACTGCTCAGGCTGACACTGCCCCCCCTCCTCCTCCTCCTCTTCCTCCTCCTCCTCTTCCTCCTCCTCCTCCTCCTCCCTGCCTCTTCTCCTTGGCCCGAAAATGCACAATATCTCTTAAGATCATGTGATAAGCCAAAGTCCTAAAGTATTTTTTCGAGGTTAAGTGGCCCAAAAGTAAGCACTATTTTTTTTCCCACAAGGTCTTTATAAACATGTCCTCAGGTGGTTTACAGCAGCTGATGAAGTATTGAGCCTCACTTCACCTCTCTGACAGGCCACTGCTCTTTCACAGGAACCACGTATTGATTCCGAAGCGACTTGATGTGGAGGGGGGAAAAAAAAACAGAAAAGGGGGCTCTTATTAATGTAACGCAGGCGGTTTATTATCCCGGGGACAGGATAATGATCCATGGTCTCTGGGCAGCGCTGATCGCTTGGTTCCTGCCCTCGGACATGTTGACTGATCGCGTCCTGCTGGAGGCCCTGAAACTATCGACAGAGGCGGCCCGGCAAGGAAACATAAGCAGATCTGAAAAATCTCACTGCCTAAAAATTGTCTGTATTTCTGGAAGCGTGTTTTGTTTGGGAGGAAAAAAAACACCAGCTATTGACATCCTTATGGGGAGGGGGGGGGGAAATGCTGCTCTCATCCACGTGAAGCCTCCTCTGATTAATGGCTTCTAAGATTAAAAACGGCCTGACTGAGAAACGCTGAGCGTCTGGGCCCGCCTTCCTGTGTCCTCAGGTCAGGGCGGGAGAGCGCAGGCGCGCGTCCGAGTCGGAGCTGGTCAAGCTGGAGGAGAAGGTGCTGCAAATGGAGGCGGAGCAGGAGGCCGTCCTCACCTCGATGGGCGAGGAGCTGGACGCAGCGTGCCGCGGCCTGGCTCGAAACGGTGAAGACAAACTGCAGGTATCTACCAGGTTGCGTTTTAAATTGTGACGTCGCTTCATTGGAGTATCGGTTGCAATGTAAGTGTGATATTAATCTAATTGTCGCTCCGTTAAGCGAGAACGTTTGCATCAAATTTTTCCTTTTTCAGTTAAGTGAAACTTTTTTTTAGCAGCTGCGACGAGCCAAAACCGACAGTAATTCTTTAACCACCAAATGACCCAGTTACAGAATGAGACAAAACTTGTTACATATGGAACGACTCACCGAGGGGATGAATGCAGATCATCTCCGAAAAGCCTCGGTTTCCGACGACTCCATCTGGCCACCAAATCTCCATTATGTTTGATAAACCTCGTTTGTTTGCCTTTTAATTTGGAGCGTAATGAAACGCCAAAATCGAAGCCTCCCAGAAGAATTCTCCGCACTTCGGTGATTGTGTTGTTGTGATTGGAGTGATCTGCTTTCCACGTTTCCGCGTCGCGCGCGCTCCTTCTGTGGGACTTGTAATCGGATCTCGTTCCTGTTCAATATTCACATTAAAAATGAATCCCTCTTCGGATTCTATGAGAGAAAATTCCCAGAGCTTCGGCGCCGACGCTTGGAACAAGACAACACGGATACGTCAAGATTTGGTTATTTATCCCGAACTGTTCTTTTGTATTAATATATTTATTGCATCCTCTGCTAGGTTCAGGGAGCCTGTGAGGCCACAGACTGAAGCTTCCACAGTGGCAACTGACAGAAGTCTTCACACATTGTCCCAGCGATGTGCTCGCAGACGCCTGCACTAATAAATGAATGCTACACTCCCTTCACCTTTACGTGCCGTCTGCTCGTTTCCCTCCCCTGCTCCAGCCTAATGAACCCAGCCTGCTCTTATCAGCTCCTATAGATTTCTCAGGTCTGGTCCAGCAAGTGCCGCAGTCTGACATGCGAGCCAGCGCCTCGCCTCATCTGTAATCCGTCACGTTGAGAAGAAGTCAAACTTACTCGTGATTGGCCTAATGAGGAGAATCATTACCGGTTAGAGGGTCGATAGGGTTTCCGTTACCTCACGGCGCCCTTCCTCTCGGGCCAGAAGTTGTGAGACTCCGCAGAGATAATGAAAGTTGGCAAAAAAACTTTGGGATGCGAGCGTGTGAGAAGTTAAACAGAACTTAGTTTTCGATGGACGAGTCGGGTGAATTCATCCAACCATCCATCCATTCATCTCGCCATCCGTCCCTCATTCAAGCCAGTCACCCGCTCCCTCACTCTGACTGTTCTTTCCATTTCCTTGTTTTTCTCGAGCTTGTGCTCATCAACTACAACAACTGCAAAGTGCTGTTTTGAAAGTCAGCGTCGCACATTTTGTCATTCTCGTTCCTCGTCTTCAATCTCCGCTGCCTCCAAAAATCCGACTCCTAAACGGGGAGAAATGTCACCGTGACGACTCACGAAAATCACATTTCTGCATCCTCTCCTCTCGCTGGTTGCCTCAACAGCCCCTGCCTTTTAAACGTCTCTCTTAAGTTTGCCGTCGTTGTTTTCTTCCGCAGCTCCTCAGCAGGAGGCGAAGCAAACACACTGTAACCAAAGACACAGCCACGGATTAACTTGCATTCTGAAAGAGACATAAACTGAGCAGTCACACATTTAAATTAGCTGTGGCAGCCTCTCGGGTTGCGCAGCAGTGCTGCTGAGAAAATAGTGGCATTCCTTTCACCGCAGCCCCACAGACGGCACTTTCAACTCCCGGCTCGCTTGTTCAGGTTTTTTTTTTTTTTTTCTTTTCCGACGGCTTCACCTCCTTTTTGTCTGCCGCCGTGCCGAGCGCCTTTTGATGGTTCGAGAGAGCAAAGAGAGCGCGAGCGAAGGGGCGCGGAGGCACGTTTCATCCTCCCACGCCGTCACATGCTCTGCCGTAAGGCTGCGCGCGGTCCCCGAGACGGGGGAAGGTGGAGGTGGGGGAGGGAGGGGAGGAGGGGGGGCTCTGCTCAGCGGCGCTCCGTCGCCACGCTTTGAGCCGCGGCGACGGCGACTTGGGGAATTTCGCTCGGCTTGGATCTGAGTTTGAGTGACGGCGGGGAAAAAGTTGCCTGACACCTGTGCGGTGACGGCGTTGTTTTGCTGAGGCTCGGAACAGAGAGGGTCCAAACAAAAAAAAAAAAGAAAGAAAAGAAAAGAAAAAACAAAAAACAACCCCGCTGTGTGTTTTCCGTGTCTGTTGATCATGCGTAAACACCTTGCCACAAGGGGTACTTGAAAAAGCAGTAGTGCTTTTTGTTGACTCTGTTTCGCGGCTGTGCGAGAGTCTGTACACCTGAATCTGCTGCGTCTGCTGACTTCTTGCTTTTTCCCCCTCATGAAGCAGGAAGGCAAGCTATATGGGGGCCGGTCTGCATAAACACGCGACGCCCTCTGCTCACCGCGGCGAGCGAGGGGGAGCGTCGAAGCGTCTTGCGTATTTGGGACGAGGGCAGCAGAGGGAGACGTGGGCAGCTTCTGCTGAGTGCAGCCTTAATAACTATTGGCAGCTTAACAGAAAGACCCGATAGCCTTGACAAGCCTGTGATCCGTTTTAGATGAGTGGGTACTTGTGTCCACAGCCTCGTCTCTCAGATGAGCAGAAGCACCCGTTCATTGATCTCACCAGTAACTCTCGAAAAGGTGTTGAAAAGGAGTTAAAAACTCTCGTTATTTTCACTGTGCTCCAACCTCCTGGAATACTCCAACAAATGGCCGCATGGACTGACTTTAGCTTCGGTGCACAGATTTGGTAACTGCTGATCGTCAATAGTGACGCGACCTGTCGAGGCAGCAGAACGGAAGCAGACATTTGTATTGAAGCTGAAGGAGGCGGGTTGGAAGGCTTTGAAACCCCCGAGCGCGGCCCTGATTTGATCCGTGGGACATAGGTGTTGCGATGTCACCATAACACTCACCTGGAGCAGAACGAGGAAACTGCCTCGTGCTCTTATTTTGAAGGCTCTTTCGATCAGATGGAACGCGCCGTCTCTGAAGTAGTCGTATCAGAAGCTTCTCCTGCCGTTTGCGTCTCTACAGATGAGAGATGGTTTCCATTTATCCCTTTGTGAAGTCCCACCCGGCGCTCGGTTTGGGTCACCGACACGCGTGCCGTCACTTCACATGAAGCAAATGTGTAATGAAGCACAGACAGAACGGATTAACCTTCAAGGTGCGCTCCCCGCAGACCGGCCTCCTGCGTGAACCTGCGCGTGTCTTTTTGTCTCGAGAGCGCCGCGTTGCGCGTCCCTGCGTGTGCGCGAGTGTGTGTCAGCAGTCATTAGGAGCGAGCAGTCAAGTCGGTCCGTAGCGCTGATGCTGACAAGCTTGTCTGGGAAGGATGGCGCGCGCTCCCCGAGCTCATTTTTATGACACGCGCAACCCCTGTGTGTAGGTATGCGCCCGCCAGTGTCTGTAGTGTCACGGGCTGTTTAGCTCATGCGCGGCGGTTTCAGCTGGCAGGAGACGCTCCTCCTTCACAAGGAGTGAAGGCTTTCTGACAGGAGGCCCATTCTTCTGATTCCGACCCTGTTGTTTGTCAATTCGCATTTTTGTTTAGGGGGCTGTTTTTCTTCTTTTCTCTTTTCTCTTCCCAGGTTCCGGGAGTCTCTCTCTGTCTCTTCACGTTTTTGTTTTGTTTTTTTTTAACTCCGCGTAGACAGTTTATATTCATCGTATCAGGATCACAATATGTGTTAGATTCGCACTCCCTCGTGTGAAAGCCTGTTTCCTGGTAACTGTGGCGGTGAGGCTCACATTTGCATTTATCTTTGTTCCGTTCTAACAGGCGATCTCCCAGAGACCTGGATTAGTGAGGGACCCCCACCGCTGGCTAGCAGAGACAAAGGTATTTACAAGATGTCAGCACCGCCTCTCTTAGGAGAGGCTTTTCTGAAGTTTTCACTCCTAATCAATTTATAAAAGGGAGCCGACGCAGCGCGTTGCTGTTCCATTTCCATCGACGTCAACGGCTTCCAATTCATGCAGATTTGTAATCTTTATTTTGTCTCCAGATGTCCTCCCAGATTGGACCGTATTGTCTCATTTAGTGAAGTTTCTTATTAGATTAGGCCACGCCCAAAAACTCAAGGAACGGCTGTTTCTTTATTTATGTCGGCCTGAATCGAATGCTGTCCACAGTCGATTCGACCAGGTGCTTTTATCACACCTGATCCGAGTTATGTAGCTTGTCTGGATTCCACCACAACACAAAACACGGAGACTAATTAAAGATGTTCAAACTTAAGTACACAAACTTGATAGCTGGAGACTCGATGGTGAAAGAGCGAGACACTGTTTGGATGGAGGAAGTGTTTAAGTCTGTTTCGCTTCGTGACTTTGCTTCACAAGCAAAAATGCAGATTCCCAAGAGACTTTTCAGCTATCAGACAGTTTTGGGGTCTTAATTAAGTTCCTGTGTGACGTCCCTGCATTGATTAGTGAGCAGATTTATTCATCAGAGAACCCACTGGGAGCAGGACAAGTTGAGTTGTTTGAGTAGATTTTTAAATATCAGCACGCACACCCAGTGTGCCATGTCGAGGTGAGAACAGGGGCCTGTCGGTGACCCCCTCCCACCCCCCCCACCTCTCCCGATGTCCCGATTCTTTTGTCTTTGACGTTCCCCTGTCCCCTCGTCTCTGCTAAACCGACCAGACCAAGCTGCGCTGGCTGTGCGAGGAGGTGCGGGAGCGCGACGGCAGAGAGCAGCGCCACAGGAAGCAGCACCAGCAGACCAGGGATCAGCTGAAAGCCCTCAGGCAGAGCCGGGACTCGGAGCAGGCGGCCCTCCTGCAGCGCCTGGACCAACAGGAGAAGCTGCTGCACTCGCTCGGCACCGAGAAGAAAGGTAGCACGGACGACTCCGGCGCGACTCGGTCCGACTCTCGCGTCACCGCGCGCGGCGGCGTCGTGCCACAGTCCATAGCGAGGGGTGGGTCGTACTTCCTTGCGGGGAGCTGTGGAGAAAGACCCCACAGAATGACAGAAGCACAAGTCACACACGAGCAGCCGTGACTGACAGGCGGAGGGGAAAATCCTGTTTCTGAGGAAGAAGCCTCCAGCAGAACTAGGCTCAGAAGTTAGAGCCACCAGACTCGTCGACTTTCTTCTGCTTCTCTGTTTTCCGTTGTTTATTTTTGTTTTGTCTTTATAAATTTGGCCATAATATGTATCGATGCGTCCCCTACGCAGACTGACGTCTCCCAAACGGAGAGTTTCAGCTGAGGGGTTGCATGAAGGAGCTCCAAAATGTAGGTCAGCCCTTACAAAATAGGTTGTTTGGATTCCACAACAACTTCCACATCCAGGAAGCGAGTGATTCGCACCGTGAGCCCCCGACAAATTCAGTGCAGGCGTGCGGCAGTCGTATTACAGAACATCTGTGAGTTTGAGGCTTTGTTCTTCCTGTAGCCGGCGAAAACAACTTGTTTTGGGTTTATTTTACTGCCCCTCTCCTGAACAATCCGAGGAAATGAACCTAATTCGTGCTCCATTAAGGGAGAGGAGGCGAGCGAAGAGACACGGCGCGGCCATAGACGGTGGAGGAGTGGAGTGTGGGTCAGGGAGATGGAAACCTTCAGAGAGAGAGAGACGGGCTGCTATCTGAGCTCGGTCGCTGGATGGGTTTTTTTTTTTTTTTTTGGCTGGAGCAGTAGCAGTGCACGACTCAGATAAGCAGTCTGGTGATAAAAGCGCAGCCCCAGACCCCCTCTGGAATCACTTTGCTCTATCATTGGATCCAGTCAGCCATTTGACAGCACTAGCCGTGTCTGCCTTCACTGCAGGCAGAAAGCACTGATATAGTCTATTTAGTAATTAAATCTAAGAGCTTTCTGTCTGCAGCAGCAGCAGCAGTAGCAGCATCTGGTTCCTTAAATTGAAGACGTGGATTTATCGCGCCTGCTTAAAGGAGCGTCGTCTCCGTAATGTGTTTTTCATGCAAACACAACTCTCACGCTGTGTTGCTTCAATCGTGGGGTTTTTTTTTAGGGGGGGGGGACTCGTTCTGGGCGCCACCCCAGCGCGATCACAGTCCTGTTCATCTGTAACAGTCATGCACTGTGTTTTGATATGAATGCTTGATGACAATTTGGGAGCTAATGGGACAGTTTTTCTTAATAATGTATGTTCGTTAATGCCGCCTGTACACACGGCAGATAAAATCGGCCTTCCTTCCACCGCCACTCGGCATGGCGCGACGCACGCGCGATGCATTTAGCCCTGTAAAACCTAAAATCCAACTCCTGCGAGATCTTTTTATTCCATCGACTCGTTTTCCTGCCTCCGCAGCCGAGCGACTGCTGCCGGCGCTCGGCGAAGACACAGGGATTTACAGTATTTGTGCTGGATCGCGGCTGCGGTCTGTGTGTGTTTTTTTTCCCCCCTTCCAGCCCTTTCATTACGCGCCCGGTGCTCCCAATTGACCTTTTCCCTCCCAAAAAAAAATACCGAGTCCGCGCCGCATGCGGAGATAACGGAGGCTCTCGTATTACAGAATCCAGCGCAGCTTTTAGGTGGGATGGGACCGGCTGTGCGACGGCGGGGATCACTTTGGCGGTAACAGCAGACTTTCGACACCGTCGCTGTTTAATAGACTCGGAGGTTTGGAGGCAGTGAAAAGGATGTTTGGTGTTGGCAGCTTGTTGTTTATATATTTTGTTTTCCCCCTGCTCCGTCACCCGGGTTGGCCCGATGTTTTATGTGCGCTTGTTGTAGAAGGTGGAGATTCAATCATCCCTGAAAGAATTGGATATTGAATTTGGGGACGTGGAATGAGCCCGGGGGGCGTGTCAAGCACATGCATGTTGGCAGAGGGGCTTTGTTTGGCTCTTTTGAGTGGTCCTCCTTAAGAGATCAAGTTTTTTTTCCAATCCTGTCATTTCCCAGCACTTAATATTCAAATAAAACATATTGGAAGCGCACAGTCTGGCTCCAGTGAGGCACAGGAGCCACCGCGGGGAATAAAAAGATTGATCTCGGAGCGGGCGGAGCCAGACTCAGAGGTGGAGAACATTGCAGAACATTGGCGCGCGGAGCGAGAGAGCGCGTATAGGAAAGGTCACGAGCCGGCATGCGACGAGGAAAAAAAGCCATTTAAGAGAGGAGAGGAGCCGGATAAACAGGCTGCGATGTGGGTGAAAGATGATCTTTCGGTGGAGAAAAGATGTCGCTGTGTGGGATGCTCAGCATTCACAGTCATGTCCAGTCGCCATCACTGCTGCAACAGTGAATTCAAACAACAGACCGATCCAAAGTTGGCGCACAATTTACTGTTGCAGTTTGTGATTGCATCTGTGATTACATCTCCAGAAGATTAATTGAAAGGAAATGATTTGAACATTTCCTGTTTGTTTGTTGTTTTTTTGTTTTGTTTTTTTATTCCTGTAATCTCATTTAAACCTTTTTTTCGCACAAAGCTTATTTCGCTCGGCATATTGCCAAACAGAGTGAAGTCAGAGGAGTGTTGTTGCGTTTGCTTGGTGGAACCAAATTGCTCAGTAAATTCAGAGTTATTTTCCTAAATCAACATCTCATTAGGCAGCCAGTGATCGTAATTAAAACCACTTTGATGCTGCAATCAAGAACAAACACAGGCAGAGTTTGTTTTCCACCTACCTGGGAAAGGGAAAAAAAAAACAACATGATCCACCGACAACAAACTGTGTTTGTTGTCGAATTAGTCGTAAACCTTCTCTTTTAATGTGCTGGCTGAGTCAGACTGGGTTCGAGACGCCCCACTTTAGACAGAGTACGGCAGCCGATGCTCACATCCCGCAATCTGGATCGCAGACGCTTTTTCGGTGTTGGAGTAATTGCCTGAGGAGACTTCACCTGAGAGGTCCTCTGTTTCGTAGGCACGTAATGAAACTAATGTATCTGAGTAACATCCGCTGGAAATTGCTGGAATAAAAAGGAAAACCAGAGACAAACAAGCACCTCTCCCGTACGTCCCACCGTCCGCCATGCGTCCCATGCCTGTAGTTGATCGTGGGTCCTGTTCCTGTTCGACTGTGAAGCTAAGGGACTAAATCCTGTACTCGAGAAATAACGCGGAAATTAGCTTCGAACATGTTCCTTGCAGGCATCATCACTCACGGCTAGCAATTAGCAGTTTGATTACAACCCTTAAATTGAACTTAAAGCTTTCGAATTAAAAACAAAGCCTCACCATTGGCTCCAAATGCGTTCTGGGTAAATAAACCAGCACTCAGCGGCTAAGAATGAGGCTCCGCCCCCCCCCCTTTCCCCAGCCCGTCCTTGACCTATCCCGCTCGCGGTGGGGTTGAGCGAAATGCATCCCGACTCGCAAAACCAGGGCGAGCCGCCGACGTATTTACATCCGTCAGGAATGTTTCTGCTTCCGCTCCGTCTTCATTTATCCGCAGCAAGCGTCTCTTACACGAGCTTCTGATTTCAGAGCTGCTGGAGAGGAGTCGCAGGAAGGAGGAGGAAATGAGAAGCCTTCAGGTCAGTGCCACGCTTCCTCACTCCTCCAGATCTGTCTGCGTTAGTTAATCTGCATTCTAAACAGGGGATCTTTATACCCGGCTGAACTCGTTTCAAGTGTAACGCAGCCAAGGAGAGCCAGTCGGTGCGAGTCGAGTTTAGGGCGTCTTCTTTTTTTTTCCTTGCATATCGTTGGATTCGTTTCGGAGTTGACTGCCGGGCTTCGGCCATGTGAGCCGCTGTGTTAATATGCAGCGGTGGGCCTGACAGGCTCCTCGCAGCCTTGCTGGGACAAGTAGCTAATTACTGCAGACACGAGGCCTTGGAGTTTAAAAGCCACCAGAGGCCTTGTCTTAGTCTTTCAATACCGCTGCATCTACACTTGGCAGGCCACCAGCCCCGCCTCGCCGGGAGTGGACGGCTCCCCCAGCGCCCCGCTGGCCCCTTTACTCACCATTAAACTGCAAAAAACACAAACACACACACACTCACACACAGAAAGTGCCCGCTCTGAATGAGCCTGTATTGGATATTGGTCCCATCTGTGGCTGTTTAAAGGCACCTGCCAAAGCTCGCGTGCCCTCTCAGTGGCAGCCCAGCTTTTAATTATGAAGGATGAGAAGAAACGCGAGGGGAAAACGGATGGAACGGAGGAAATGAGACGCGTTCAAAACAACAACAGGAAAAAAAAAACAGTAAGAAGTGGGCAGAGGTTTATAAAAAAAAAAAAGAAAAGAAAAAGCCTTGTTAGAAGCCATCAACACATTACAGGCAGACGGGGAGAGGCGGCCGGTTGTGGGGAAGAGCAGGTGTGCGTTTGAGTGGCAGATAAGAGGCGCAGCATCACTTATGCATCGTTAGAGAGGGAACATCAGTCAGGAGCTGGATGAGCGGCGCGAGCGGTTTGTCTTTGTGCGAGCGTGTTCGCTCCGCGTGATAAGGAGCCAGTTGTGTGTGCTCCACACTCCCGCCACCACCACCACCACCACCACCACCCAGCTTTCCCTTCCCTTGTTACCCGTTTGTCGGAATGCTCCATTTCCTCTCGTCTGCCAGCTTTGCCTCCAACACGCAGACTTTATGAAAATCCCTCTGCTCAGACACCGTTTTCAAGAGTTACCTGGACTCGCTGCGCCTCGTGTAGAAAGTGGTATAATGACAGGGTTTTTTTTTCTGTTCACGACTGAGGTCTGTTTATGTTTTCTTCTTTCTCAGAGATTCAGCCATGTTTTCTAGCTTCTGTTTGCTCACACTTAAACAGGAATGTTCTCACAAACTATCCAGGAAGTCATGAATTTACTCCTTCCTGTGAGAAACACTGATGCTGCCACTCCTCTGGATCCCCCCTCGATATGTTTATCAGTCTCCACTGATGATATTTGTGTGATTATACAAGTCTTTATGGTCCATCTGCTCGTGCTGAATCCCAGGCTTGTTCGTTGATTTCCCTGTAACACCACTACTGACAGTGGAACTCGTGTCTGCTCGCTCACTAACATATTCACACCTGAGGCGTTATTTGCATGCATCCCCCTTCATGGTGGTTTTGCGTTGCCTCGGTGCTGCTCCCACAACACGACCGGATGTGGCTGTAGTTTGCCTCCCTCCCTTGACTGAAACGCAGAACGCAAACCTGCTCACTGCTTCAGTGGAATAATCCCGCTGTGTTTGTGTGTCTTCACAGGATCGCGTGTTGGAGATGGAGACGGTAAGATTCGACCGGAAGACCGAAATTAGAAGAGCGCCACCCCCCCCTCGGCCTGCTTCCGATTCTGCCACGGAGGCGGGTTCACCCCGGGCCACGTTTGTTTAGCAACGCGGGGAGGGGTTAGAAAACGATTGCTGCGGTCAAGGCCCGTGGCTCTTGTTAATCATCATAAGTCTCGCTGATGGGGGTCGAGAACGGGAGCCGCGCCGACAGCGCGCCATCGACTGGCCCATCCGAACCGTTAACGTCCGTCGCTAACATCCTTAATCAGCTGTTAGATGTCAGAGCGGAATTAGTTAGTGCTACCCGAAAGGTTATATTGACCCGACCGCGTTTTACTCTTACTCCGGTGGAAGTAGGGGGGGAAAAAAGAAAGAGAGAGGAAGAAAAAAAAAAGCGAGATGAATTGGAGCTGTCTGGAGCTAAGCTGTCCATCCATCACAATTATGCGGCGCGCTTGTCTACTTCAGCCTTCAATTAGCTGTGGCAGGCAAGAAGAGGAAATACCCTGGACCGCCATCAACTCGCATAATTTCTTCTCGCTGCAACTTTGCCGTGGCAGGACGCATCGACCCGTCTCCCTCTCAGCCTCGGGGGTGGGTGGGGATGGTGGTGGTGGTGGTGGTGGTGGGGCGCGGTGGATCATCATCATCCAGAGTATTTTTTTTCCCCACTTGTATGTCAGTGTGCCATTCAGCGCGGCAATCAGCGTGATGCCTCGTAACAGCCGGGCCCCCTTTTTGATGCCTGAACGCCGCGCCTTGAATGGGGAACTGGAAGGCTGTTGGAAACATACAGTGAGGGGATGAATGGACGGCAGTGCAGCGAGAGAAGTTACTTAATTAGAGCTTGTGCTGAGTGTGTTGTAACAGCGGCCCCTCAATTAGTTGGTTGAATTGACCGGGCGCTGTGACATCACGTCTGGGACCACCGCGGGCCGGCAACTCCGGGTTTTTTTTTTTTTTTTCCCTTTCCAATCTATACGACCGCAGCTGTGAATGCAGAAAGGGTTCGGACGCAAAAACTGAACTAAACAGTGATGATTGAGAAGAGGAGCGAGCGACAGAGTAAAGGAGTAAACCACAGAAAATCTTTAATCTGCTGAAATCTGCCATCGTTAGCTCACAAACATGGGAGGGGGCGGTAGCATGTTGTTGTGTTGTTGCCAGAACATGCTGGTTCCTCTTACTTTTCCTCCTGGTGCAGCAGCCAGGAACAGTTTTCCTCGCGACTCTCACTTCTTCCTATTATCTACTTGTGTAACTGCACCTGTGCAAACATTGCTGCCAACGCCTCGTCAGTAGCTTGTACGAAGTTGCCTGCTTCTGTCTCCACTTCCGACAAGTATTCAGGTGAATCACCCCCCCCCCCGCCACCCTCCCCGACGTACCTGTAATTAATTTGCACCTCATCAATGCTTTGATAAACCTGCTAATTCCTTTGTCACTTTAAAGCTGCGGTGATTCGGTACATCGAGGTGCAACTGACTTGATTTCCCAACATGTCGCTGTTTTTTTTGTCAAACTTGACACGTTGCGCGTGAGCTTGAGCCTCAGCGAGGGTGTCGCATAAACTCCAGAGGCAAATTCAAAATGTTATTTTAGACGCCAAAATTTCTCAGACATTAAAGCAATCGCACCGTTTTTTGTAGGTTTTTTTTCAAACGGCGCATTTTAGATTAGTTTTTTTTCGCCTTGAATGGATCCAAACTTTTATTTTGAAGTTTTAATGACAGTAGCTGTACCACGCTGTGGGTAAAAAAAAGATGCATTGGACAGAGTTGTAAAGGGATCCAAAATGCAGGTTATTTTGTGAAACCTTAAAAAAAAAAAAAAATCCCCGTTTAGTGAAGGTTATTTATTTTTTGCTCCGTTGTGTTTAGTCATGTGGGAGGACATAAATAATACATAAGCGTATCAGCCGCGGACCTTTGTTGTTTGGGCACTACATCCCATTATCTCGGCGAACACAAAGGCGCAGGGCGACTCGGCGGAGCAGTTTGGAGCCCACGGACGTCGCCATCCAGCTGCGCCGCCTTCACGGATAATCATCGCTGCAGATGAACCTTGACTGAGAGAGCGGCGTCTCGTTTCCACCGCGTCCTTTCCTCGCCCCCCCCCCCCCCCTCCTTTGATCTCCCTCCCCACGCGTGCTGATGAACCAGAAGAAAGCCATGCGAGGGAGACGTGGACACGATTAATGGAATTGGGTCGCAGCCTCGATTATTTCCCACGATTAATCCTGCAGTCATTGTTTGTGCCGCGGTGTAGTGCGCTTTGCCCGTCTGCTCCATCGTAATTTATGACTTTTCCCGAGTTTCTTTCACGTCCTTGGATGCGTTGATAGTGTTGTTATTTTTTGATGAGTTCTTTCCAGTATCTTGTTATTATGAGAGTAAAAAGCAAGAAAGAATGTCTCAAACTTTTTTTTTTGCGTCGATTTACTTGAAATGACTTCGTCGTTACTGTCCGACTTCATGCGACTGCTCAGAATCGTGTTTGTGAGACACTTTTGAAGCGCGTAGAGGGAAAAAAAAGGTGTTTTAGCCTGACAAAATTTGTGTTACTTAGTTGGTGTGTGTGCATGTGCGTGTGTGTGTGTGTGTCACCAGAACACCAAAGCGGCCCTCGAACACTTGGAGTCGATTCCAGAGAAACAGTGTCTGATGGAGAACTTCAGAGATTTAGAGGTGAGTTCACACCAAGTCCAGATTGCTTGTTTGTTGTTTTTTTTGGTACCAACATTAAGTCAATAAGATTTATTTACATCATCTTCATGTTTTTGCCTTCAGTCGCAAACTCTAAACGCAGGAAAAACATGAAACACTTCAATTAATGACACAGCACAGAAAACAGAGACCTTCCTCCTAATTGCACCAGTCTCTGATTGCCATTAATTACCATCGTCTTCATCCAATTAATCAGCGTTTTTTTTAACATTCATCTGCAATGATGTCACTTGGCTCGAATCTTTTTATGGGGCTGAAACACCGTCGACTCTCTTCCGCGTGTGCAGGAGTCCCAGCAGCAGCGGGAGCTGGTGGAGCAGCGCTTCGCCCAATCCAAGGAGGCCGCGTGGGTCCTGCAGCGGCGGCTGGACGAGTCCAAGCGGCGGATCCAGGAGTGCAGAGTACGACGCCGGCGGCAGGAGAGAGCGCGTGTTTCCCAAACAGCAGCCCACTCTTCTCGCCCCCCCCCTCTCTCTTTCTCTCTCTTTATTTTAACCACTAATTGCTTTGCTTTGTTCAAACAGCAGCTGTTTGGATAAGGATAGCCTGACTTTGAGAGCCATTTACGAGGCTCGCTCGCCCACACAGATGCCAGCGCGCACGCTGCACTTAATTTGCAACTTGTATGAATAAATGAATAAATTCGCACGCCGGTAATGCATCACGGACGGCGCGGAGTGACACAGTCCCCGAATCAAACCTCGCGCTTCACCGTTTACCGACGACCATCTTGCCATAAAGTGACCACAGGGGACTCGTCAACATGACGGCTGATTGCCGTCCACAGTTCGTAACAGCCACACAGCCGCTTGAAAATGGCTCTAATCTGCCGGGTCACTCCCCCCCCCCCCGCTGCGTTACCAGACGACCACCGCGTCGAGCGCTTAAGTCGCGCTCGCATTAGTCTGACGGGCGCCGCCCACTCCTCACAAGGTTCCCTGGTCTCGATTCTGGCCGTGAGGACCACTTTCGGTGCTCGGTCACGTGACGCAGAGACTCGTGCGGCGCCGTCCTCAGGCGGCTAAAACTTGATGATACTTTTTCTCTTCTTTCCAACACTCAGAGGGTTTTTTTTTCTCTCTCTCTCTCTCTCTTTTTCTTCCCTGGCGTCTCGCCCGCGTTTCACTCGTCACATCCTCTTTGTTTTTCCAGGACGAGAAGTTGGACGCCACTTCCAGGAGCCTCCGGCTGGCTGCTCTTTCTTCCTCCATCAAAGGAGCCGGGCCGCTCCGCAGCAGCTCGCTGAGATCTGACACTCCCTGTGAGTACCGAACTATCTGCTGGGCGGCTGGCCCGACGCCGATCAAAACTCGCATCCCCCCCGTCCCCCCACCCCGCGATCAGAAACCGTACCGACGCGTCTTTAACCGTGTGGCTGAGGAGGAGGAGGAGGCCCAGCTGGTTTCAGGAACCGGGATCCACCTTTTTCGGTTCAGTCGGGTGGCAAAGTCTAAGCGAGGACGCGCAGCAGAGAATCACCAGGTGGGAGCTGAACCGTGCTCATTTAAGTGGCGTGCTCCTCACGGTCGATGCGCGCGCAAGGAGGCGGAGGAGCTGGCCCGGTGTGGTTTTTACCAAACACTCAGTTTACATGTTGACGTGGTCGCCCCGCCCGCTCCGTGTCCGACCTCTCCTGTCCGACGTCGTGTATTCGCGGGACGAGCTCGTGTTGAAGTTGAACCCTCACCCGCTTCCGTCTGTGTCACTGCTGCAACAAAAGGGGGGAAGTGAAACCAGGCGACGCTGGGAAGGAACAGCAGGGAAACGTCTCCACAGTAGAAAAACTTGCTTCAAACTCAGAATAAACTGTTGAAGCTGCTTTTTTTTTTGCATGTTGGCTTTAGTTTTCTTTGTGCTTCTCCCAGTTTAACGCAGGATCCAAACAATCGGCGCAGCCTTCTTTTGTGTTTTCATCCTCTTACATTACGCTTCCTGTCAGTCTCCGAAATGCCGTCGCTTCTCCAGCCAGCATTTAACGCGCCGAGCACCGGTCAGACTCTCCATCAGTGCCCTGAGAGCGAGTGTGTGTGTGTGTGTTGTGTGTGTGCGACTGCCAGCGGCTCCCAGCCAGGATCACTTGTCGCCCTTTTCCTAAGCTGCTTACTGATATTTGGCACCTGGTGAGAGCAGAGGAGCCCACTTAGTGTCCGTTCTACCGCCCCCGAGATTCATGACGCGCAAAACGTGCCGATAATCTCCGTCGCTCCTGTTTATCGAGTTGTCTGATGACGGGAAGTTCTGTTTGGTTTCCCCACATCAGCTGTGAGAATAACTCCGTCCCTCCTTCTCCCCCTTTTTCCTCGTTATCTCTCCCTCCATCTCCCCTCCATCCCTCCCTCACAGCCCCAAACAACCGACTGAGCGCCTCGGACCTGGACGACTGTCGGACCAACGGGACCGGAACCGTCCCAGATTAGTGGAGCTCCTCGTCCTTATCTCTGCTGTACGCCACGTGTAACACCTCCTGCTCCAGCACCCCCCCCTCGAAGGAGGGAAAGAAGTCTGTACACTGTAAAGTATTTTATAGTTATTTATAAGCAGAAGTCTAATGTATTTAATAGATTTTAAAAGCTTCACGCCAAATTAGTTCTGTTTGTTTTTGTTAACACCTGTTCAACATATCGTTACTTTTTGAAGCCTGCGCTCCCATCATGCCACGGTACTCGTGCTGAACTGGTTCCTCCATGCAGAATCAACTCTGGTGCCTTTTTTCAACAATATGCAGTTTGTTTGTTTCATCATGAAAAATAGACTTTGTGTTGTGTATTTTTTCACCGACTGAAAAACTGTAATGTCTGCTTTTTTTTTAAACAATGTTCTGTGTCTGTGAAGGAATGAATGTGTGACACATTGTAACGAGAAACTGATGGTACAGAAAGAAGTGTTGACGATAAAAGTGCAAGAAAATGTGATAGAATGTAAAAAAAATGGTGGAAAGAAAACAGCCGAGCGACAGGGGGAGTTTTCACTGGAGGTTGGGGAAACGAGCCCTAAATGTTTAGTGTGTTTCTGGCAGAGCGACGGTTCCTTTAACCTCCAACCGCTTCAACGACTCCTTGATATGATGCTTGTTATTGACCAAACCGAACCAAAGCGGTGACTCCTCCTTCGCCGTGTCCCGGGAGTCCCAACGCAGACGTCCATCAAGCCGAACTTCTCGGGAGAAACGAGGCCGTCACGCACCTCCTCTCAGGTCGGCGCCCGTGGGTGTTGCGGGAGCCTGCGAGCGTGCCGGGGCTGCACAACGCCAGCGGTCGTCGTCTTTTAAAAGCCTGCGCAGGTGTCTTTTGTTGCAGCAGCCCGACGTGTTCAAAGAGAGACGGGGGAAAGCGAGGAGAGAAAGCGGCTAATTGACAGCTAAGTGGTCTTTCTTGTTTATGAAAATCAGAAGCTTCTGTGAGATTTTTTTGGGGGGGGGGGGGCGTTTTCGCGGCGCTCGCCGTCGCCGGAACATCTCCCTCCAAATGGAAAAGTCTTGTTTTTGCTCCGAAAGAGGCGAAGTTTTTGTCGGACTCCATGACAAATGAGAGCGCTCTCCTCGCGTTGCTGCCGATTACGAGTGCGGTCCGCCCAAAACGTGTCCCGTGTTTCATGAAGCGACGTTTGAAGAAGGCTAAAGCCCCCCCCTCCCCTCCCTCTTTTTAGTTTCTAAGTACATCTGGAGAAACCAGAGGTCCAGGGAAATACTGAACTAATTCCACTCTTATCTCCGCGACGTAGCTGCGGTCCGGCCTCGTTTACGGCTTCTAAACGGGACGGCGGCGTCCCGAAAGCAGCTCGGGAAAGACCGGCGTGTACCTGGGGGAGTGTAAAATTGAAAAAAAAGCAAACAAAAAAAACAGGGCGGCTTTGCTTCGGAGCCGCAATTTCACCTGTCAGACGGGGGCAGAGTGTGTCTCAGCAATAACGTTTGTTCCCCCCGTGAGGGCTCCAACCTGTGCGCGCAACTTAAATTTGAAGATGATGAGCAATCTCGGGAGTTGTGCCTTTTTGCCAGCTCATTCATCATCGTATTGATATTTCTCACATTTGTGTAAATAAATCACATTTGGCGGGTGACTCGCACAGTCACTTGTGTGTACACACACAAACACTCTCTCTTACACACACTCAGACATAGATAAACCCCCCCTCCCCCCTCTGTAACGCAGCTCTTTGCACTGTAACTACGTCCCTGAGAAAGTGTCTGCTTATCTAGGCTATATTAGGTTGCAAAACACAAGCAAACTCATAGATCAGTCCTGCTGCTTCCAGCAGACTCAATGCCCCCCACCCCCCTTCATTAGTCCAGCTTAGCTCCACTTTGTCAGGCTGGGACGATGTGGAATAAATTCAGAGCCTCCCTCTCGTGTTTTGCAGCAGAGGCAAATAAAACCTCTACAAGTTCCAAAAATCACTGTAATTTGCATTCACACACGCATGAGAAAGTCAACACACATGAATGTAAATCAGGCCACCAGGGGGGGGGGGGGGGGGGGGGGTTTGGGCAGACTCTCTGGTTTGTGAATTGTAATGACTGGACAGTCGGTGACGCCAGACGAAGGTGGGCCATGAGTTGGCCCGTTTGAACCTGCACATGGACCATCAAACCAAACAGAAACAGGGTGGCTTCACTCAAACTAAACAGCAAGTTGGCCCCTGAACACGCCACACTGCTCAGTCTAAACAACAATATACACAGTGATACATGGTAAACAGTGAGGACCTGGACTGCAAAGTGACTGAACTGTCGGTGAAAGAGCTTCTTGTTTAAAAAGACAGAATGAACCATGAAGCACGTTATTTCGAACTTGATTAATCAAAACCAAAACACCAGAAAACACAAAGACAAAGAAACACTCTCAAGCTGCACTTCAGAGGTTTTTATTAGGTACACTTGGACTCATTCAGCTTTCTTAGATGCAACTTTAAAGCCATATTCTGTATCTGCAGAACTATTACCTCTGTTTCTGGCACGATACTGAGTAAAACTGAAGCCGATGCTACCGATATCAATGACCTGTGGGATTCTTGTTTTCTTTTGGACTGGTCCCTCCCACCAGGGGGTCTGAACCTCTGCCCGTTAGACTTGGGTCCACAAAGTTCTTCTGAACGGGCTGTGACGAACATACCAAAGTGCCACATCACCAACAAGTGGCAACAACCTTGGTCGCCAACCAACACTCCCGAAATAACCTCCTCGGTGGATGTAATTCCAGTTTTAATGCAGTTGTTCAGTTTTTTTCTTTTAATTTAACAAATTCTGAAACATGATCCGACTCAGCGTATGGTTTGAGGGCTCTTTTTTCATGTCAAGGTGAAAAGAGGTTGAGAGAATGTATTCAGTCTTGAACACCGGGTCTCAAACAGATTGTCAGATTATTCAATTTACAGGCTCCGTTTCTGTCAAACGTGTGGAAAAAAAGAGGCTGTGATTTTCATCGGAAATGTACCGAAGAGGGAGTTTGAATGGGGAAGTTTCAGGTACATGTAAGGTACTTTAGCTTCAAAGGTGCCGTTCACGTCTTGCTCATGGGCACAGCGTCAGGAGGTGGAGGAAACAGAAAGATAGAGCAGCGATGCCACACACACACATACACCAATCCTCCATTGCAGCGTGGCTCTTGACGTTAAGGCTCATTGAATATTACCCCACTAAAGTGGCCATTAGTAAACACAGCAAACCCCTCTTTTGCCTCCCGCAGCCAATCAAGAAGCGGCGGGGCGTGTTTTTTATGTTGTGGTTTTTTTTGCCGCGGCACAGGCGTAAGCCTCGGCGGCCGTCACCCAGGCTGATTCCCATTAGGACAAACCTATTTGGCTTGCATTACGAACCCATTCAATCAGCCAGCCGCGCGCTGCTTTCTCTCTGCTCGCAGCCCCGCAGGCTGAGAAGTGTATCCAGCCGCCGTCGTTCAATAAGCGAATGCGTTATTGCAGCTGAGTCTCCGTGTCAGCCTCATTTTCTCCTGGGCTTCCAGAGAGAGAGGAGGGGGCTGGGAGGGGGGCGGGGGCGGCTGCGAGCGCGCGTGAGTGTTGGTGTGTTGTCGTGCAATTGTTGTGCGACAATTTGTATTTCTAACCCGTCTCTGAAACAAGATGAAGTGCCTCGCGCCGCGCTGAATATGCAGCCAGTCACGGGTGAGCGGAGTGATTTCCATGTTTGATGGCGGACAGGTGGAGGCGCCGCCATTCAGCCCGCCAGCCCGGAACGCCGCGATGACCTCCTCCTGGGCGCCGGCGAGCGGGCTCATCGCACCCTCGATCGGGTGTCATCGCTCGCGGGGGGGGGGGGGGGGGGGGGGGGGGGGGGGGGGGGGGGGGGGGGGGGGGGGGGGGGGGGGGGGGGGGGGG
>JAUESF010000019.1:11053453-11064391 GCA_032274765.1 Malacoctenus tetranemus | reverse complement strand
GCGAGGAGTTGTCGGAGGTGACGTTATTCACACTGCCGGATCCCTCCCGGCAGAGGGGCGGGGGGAGGGGGCTTTTTGGGGGGGTTGGGGTGGGGGGGACTCCTTAAAAATGTCTGGCGCCGAGTCCCGATGAAGTCGCACTGCATTGTCTTTCCGTAATGCTTACAATAGTAAGTGTGCTTCGATAAGCCAAAGTTCGTCTGTCAGTGTTCTCAGTGACTCGGCGAGTCATTTGAGTTCTCAAGAGATTCGATTCTTTTGTTGTTGTTGTTGTTGTTGTTTTGTTTTAAATCACAGTTGCCAATATGGTACTGTCAGAGTGTCCCTAACGGTGTTTCCGAAAAAACAGTCCTCTTCTGGATGTGTCGGGGAAATGACTTGATTTCTATACATAGTACTCCTTGTCCTTGTCTTTCGGTCTCTTGCTACCGGCGCTGCCTTTGGCGCTGCCGCCGGGCACCTTATCCTTCACCACGGCGCCGTTGGTCTGCGCCGAGTTGCTGATGTAGTTGCGCGTTTCGTCCACCTGGTAGGAGCCCTCGTCCCTGTTCCTGTACTTGTACATGGCGTAGAGGAGGATGAGGATGCAGAGGGCCGCGGCCGACACTATGCCCACCACCATGCCCGTGGTGCTGCTGGACTCCCGGATCACCTCCGAGGCGCCGGGGGGCACCCGCCGCACCACGCCGGGCACCGTGGGCAGGGCCGCGGGCACCGTGCGCAGCATGGGCGAGGTGATGAAGGGGCCCCGCGGCTTGGTCCCGTCCATGTCGATGGACGTGGGCAGCGGCAGCAGGACTATGTCCGGCTGCGGGGGTTTTACCTCGCGGTTGTTCATTTTCCCGGCGGGCAGCTTGGGCGGCATGTCCGAGGGGACCGCTGCTGGCGGCGTGCCCCGGGGGTCGGGCAGAGGCGAGGTGGGTGTAGTCCTACCTGCCTCGGAGGCTTTGCTAGGCCTCAAGTCCTTGGCCTCCCACTTGGGCGCGAGGGCTTTGTAGCCGCCTTCATAGGCCGATGTGGTCAAGATCTTATCTGTTACCAGGGAGAAGGTGGTGTAAAAATCTTCATCGTCAGTCGGGGGCAGGCTAGAGTCGAACGCTTCGCCAGAGCCAAACCCCGAAATCACCATGCCATCATCATCATCATCATCACCATCATCACCACCATCATCACAATCATCGCTGCCTCGGTCCGACAAGCAAGGTACCCCCGCCTCAGTGGCCATGGCCAAGGATTCTTTGGTGGTCTCAATAATGGTGAGGACGGGGCGGAGGGTGGGGGGGAGGGGGATGAAGGGGGAGCGGGTGGAGACAGAGGGGATGTCTATGGGGTCCTCGACTAGCACGGGGATGACTAGCTCCCCTCCTGCGAAAGTGAAAGAGAAAGAGAGAGCGGTCAGAGAAGCAGCCCGGCGTCCCCCCCACAGCCACCACCACCACCACCACGCCCCGCCCACCCTGCACAGCCAACAAGCATCAGACACCAAAGGAAATAAAGAAACCGGCCGGACAGAGAAGGTAACAAAGCAAAGCTCAAACGGAAGGAAAGGAAACAAAAGGTGAACCAAGGAAGAAGGGAAAAAAACAACGAAAAAGAAACACCGTACCAGTGCAAAAAACAACAGAAGAACTCAAGAACCAAACAAGTCCCAAACTGAAAGAAAAACAACAGCCAGAAATCAAGTCGACGTTGCATCAAAAGGCTTCGAGGGGATGCACGAGGGCGAGCCGCGCTAACCTGAAGCCTCGCGTCCACGCCGGCGCGACCACCATGTGGTCGGAGCTGCCTTTTTTTTTTTTTTTTTTTTTTGGTCTGGTTATCTCCCCCCCCCCTCCCCCCCGCACCATAATCACGTTAGCCTATGTGCTGCGGTTACATTCGTCATACTTGCGCGATTCGCTCGGCGCGAAAAATGACCGGTTCAGGTTTTTAAGAGGCCCCGTTTCCTTCCTCTCCCGCCATTAATCCTTCTTCTCAAGAAAAAAAAAACCTCACGAGCAGCAGCAGAAGATGCGCTCGGCGGACGGTGGGGTATTAGCATTTGTTTGCAATTCAAGTGCAAAGCCAGTGGGCCTGAAAGCAAGTTAACTAAGTCTGAAATGAGAAAGCATTTGTACGCCGTTTCATATACCGCACCCGCTCCGAGGGGCGCTTGTTAACCCTGCTGACCTACACGGGCGAATAAATACTAACAGCCTCGGCGCCGAAAAAGCTGAAGAGGGGCGGGGTGGGGGGGAGGGGGTGGGAGATGACAGGAAGCTAATAAAGGAGAGGTAATGTTGTAGGGACTCAGTGCACCGAAGTAGCTACTAAAAACTTTTATGGCACTTTTCCACTCGTACCTTTTCCGCCTCCTCCTCCAAGTTGAAAGTAGCTGAATGCACGAGGTCAGCAGAGGCTGATTAGGCAGGAAGTGATGTCACGCCATGAATCAAAACCTGTCTTTGCTAGAATCGCGAAAACGTAAACCGACTTCTTGCGTCGCACGCTGTGGTGGGACGCGACTGTGACGGTGTAGAGTTGAGTTGAGCGCGCGGGAACGGTTTCGAGCCTCTTAAAAACCTGAGTGGGCGACGTGGGGGAGGGGCAACGGCGGCGGCCGGGTGTTTCGCTCCGCCCTCAGCATTAGTCGGGCTCCCCCCCGTTAGCCGTTAGCCTCTTGCCTTTTGAGCCCTACAGTCACCACAGTGGCACAAAGTCAGCGGGCAGTTCGGCGGCACCTGAATGTTTGGCTGGTCCCATATTGAGGACCAAAGCAGAGAGAGACACCACCCCCCCTCCCACCCCCACCCCCCCATTTCCTAATAAACCCACGCTGCCCTTCGACCTTCCAAAGACTACGAAACATTCAGATGTCGCCCGAAGCTGCGAATCCTCTTGCCAAAGTGGCTTGTTTGTAACATTGCAAAGGCTCACAAACAGGGCACTATAAAGAGATGCAAACCTTTTGGAACAAGAAAGAACCAAAGGGGGAGGGGGGAGGGGGGAAATGAACAAACGAACCCAACGAAAGAAAAACAAAACAACCCAAGAACAAAAAAACGAGAAAAGAAGAAATACACAACAGAAAAGAAGGGAAAACCAAGACTGATAATTAAGGCATTGCAAAAAGAGTCCAGAGTTAGAGCAAACATCGTAAGAGTCATTCACAAAGTAAAGCCACAGATAGAGTTATCCAGAAAACAAAAAAAACAGATTAGTAAGAAGTAGAGGAAGGGAAAAAAATATAAGACGAAACAAAAAGAATAATCAAACAAAGTCAGCTTGGAAAATCATAAAAGCCTATTTAAAAAGAAAAGAGGAAAAAAAAACACTTTTGAAAGGAAGAAAGCATAACATCAGGTTTGTCAACTTACATCAACAAATTGCCCGCATGATTTTGGCAGGAAGAAAAAAAATTTACAAAAGAAAGTTGTGTAAGAATGCCTTTGGACAAGTTAGGTTAGTTTGTCTTTTTTTTTCTTGTTTTTTTTTTTTTTTTTTAAACAACGTCTGATTAAGTAGTATATATTTCTCTTTTTTTTTCGACAGGATGGTACAGGGAGGCAACAACACATACATCCACACATCATGACATGAAAAATAATCTTCACCATTCTGTTTAGGATATCTCTTCTCTTTTTAATCGTTTATTTTTTTTTTGATTCTTTTTTCTTAATCGTTTTGTATAAAAAAAGAAAAAACGTTATATCTATAATTCTTGCTTTGATTGTTAAGTCTCTCCGTTAATATCTACAGCCTGATTCGATGACTTTGTCTCTTTTGTTTTGTTTTTTAAAATCTTTTTTATTTATTTTTTTTTAACTTGTTCATCAGAACAAATGGACGACTGTACATATCTTAGAATCTAACCGGGGTGGGGGGCTTTAGGAGGAGAAGGAGGGGGGAAGGGGTGTGAGACGGGAGGTGGGACCTATGAACATACTAGGAAGGAAATGACATAGATGGGGGTGAACGTGTACATCAGTTGCCATGTCCATGTAAAGGCGGCACGAAGCGGTCGGGCGGCATTAGAGCTTTTGGCTGTAAGGAAGGGATGGGGATATACAAACAATGAGCATATACATGCCCATCTACAGAAGAGAACAGCACTCTCAACACTGACAGTTTTACAGACCCTAAGCTGCAACTTCTTTTGCCATGCACAGAAAAGTAAACAGACTCATTCCTCGCTTTCAATCCAAATTTCAATCAGAGGTAGCCGCTGAGTAACAAGGTGAGTGTTAATTAACGATTAGCAGAGAAACAGTTTGGAACAGCTTTCACAGATAGTAAAGGGGGGGAGGGCAAGGGGGAGGGGGGGGGTCTACTTTGGAGGCGTCTTCTCTTTTTTCTCTATGACGGCGTCAAATTTGCAGTAAAAAAAGAAACTACATTTGGGTTTTTTTCCCCCTCCATCGCCAATCTTCAGGGAAAGCCTCAAAGCGCTTTCTGTCACTTGGGAGGCGGTCGTCATTTCATAGAGAAAAGAGGAAGAGTCAGTCTGATTCAGGGAGGAAGTCACTCTAACACTGGCAATAGCAAATTCTTAGCAAAGAGTTAGCAGAGTTAAAATTTGAACATTTTCAGAGAAAGAAACATACAGATTGACATATATGCGCGTCGGCATATATGTAAACGGAAGGAGACAAAAAAATATAGATATACTGATAACAGATTAGCAAGCAAGAGAGAAAGGCATCAGATTTGTCACACTATCAAAGATGAACAACCAGAAAGCACACACTGAGGCAGACAAAGAGAGAGGGGGGGGACAGCTTAGAGGCAAAGTGTCACCACCTTCGCATAACTAATAATAAAAAAGACTTTATTATTAGTTACTTTCAATACATTTTCTCTTGTTAGTATTTTTAAAACACGGGACAGGGCGTGCAATCTGGATGTACGTCAGAGAGAGAGAGAGAGAGAGGTTCATCGCACATGTTTTAGCTCTCGTCTTTTTTTTTATTTTCCCCTTTAGTTTTTTTAGTTCCACTATCAGAAATTGGGTTAATGCATGCTTAAGTAAGTTGCATTTAGGGAGAGTAATATACAATAACAATACAGCAAGCCAGGGGGGAAACAGGTAAGTGGGAGGGGCTTAAGGTGGGGAAGGAGAAGGGTAGGGTGGGGAGGGGAGGAAGGGGGGGGGGGTCAAAGGCTAGTAAAAGGTGACTGCCACCAAAGGGCTGTGGGATATTTTCTCAGGCAGATTAATCATTCATTAGTGATTAACAACGGGGAGGGGAGGAGGGGGGGTGCATTGTGGGTGATATATAAGCGGAATTATGTGGCGTTTAGGCCGGCCACACTCTCTAATTAATCAGGAGAGGGGGGAAGGGGTGGGGTGGGGGGGCAGGGCGATAATTAATGAGCTACTTTTAATCAATCGCTCAGATGCTTTGTGTTATGTGCATAACCAACAGCCTTGGTTTGACAGAGAGAAAGGAGGTTTTGGAGTTCCACAAGAGGGCGCAGTGAGGTGGGTTTAATGTCCGTGGGTGTAAAATATTCTGACATAACCAAGATGAAAAAACCTAACGTGTGACACAATCCAGAAGAAACTCTATTTTCAAGTCATTTCCAGGTGTTCGTATATAATGCAACTCCTAAACCATGCTAACTGGCTGTAAAGACAGTATGAACCACCAGATGGTGTATTGAGTCATGTGAATGTCTCGACTGTTAAAAATAAGGTGAGCAAGTTGATGCTCTGTTTCTCACAGTATGTGAACGTAGCTTGTTTGAACAATTCAAAACAGTCATTAAATACTAAAGACAGTATGAATTGTGGAGAAATACGGTGATTTGAGCTGTTTGTGTCCTTTTGTCTTTCACCACAATGGTAAAACTGATTAAGTGTCAATAGGAAGCATCAGAAAGCATCAGATATGACCCTCTACACTGACCTGACAACTCATGTAAACAAACACCTACGACTGGGGAAACAAGTGTTGGAAATCGAGCTGCAGATCTGAACAAGAAAAAAAGCAGCTCCATCTCCATGAGTGACTGTGGTAAAGACTGAAGATCCACAATGTGTTCAGTTCCTCTCGGTGCCTCCTGAGCCGGCTGGTTGCAGCCTCCTCGCGATCACGTCTTGCCTGGTGAATGTGGCGTCTCTGCCGCCCCGCGCCGACCGACGCGTCCACCGCGCTGACATCCTAAATGTGAATTCTCTGACCGGCCAAGCGTGCTCTGCACGAACACGCTAATGTCTGACATGATCCGCCGCAGCTCGGCACTACATCACTCCCATCTTCCACCCCCCCCTCACCCCCCCCACCCCCTCCTACTAACAGCCGCAGCTCGCGTTGCATAAGACGACATCATTCTCCAACAACGGAACCAAAATGCGCCCAAGCTGCTAAGTAAACACCGGCTGTATTTGGGTAAATGGTTTCATGCGCAGCTTTATTTATCTAGCTCTGCCCTTGTTGTCCCGGCGCCCCCCCGCACCCCCCCCTTGTTTGCATCCTTCCACGCCGCTCTTGGCGAGACAGCTTTCGGCGACTGTTGGCTTTGTGCTAGATCAACAAAAAACGTTTGGACCAGGGGGGGAGAGAGGGGAGGGGACGGGTGGGGAGACCGGAATGGCTGCCGTCGAGGGGGTCTCCAGCAAAAAGTCAGTGCAGGGGACCTTGATGTTTTGGTAAACACTTTAATCCCCACGTAAGCTCTCGCGCAAGCGTCGCGCGTCCCACCCCCCCATGCATCTCGGAGGCCGACAAACACTCGGGCTTCTAATGGCTTTGCTCAGCCAGATTGCGTTTGTTTTCCCCCCAAAACTTGCGAAGATGGATGAGGATTTTATTCTAAGCCCCCCGTCCCCTCCTTAATTCTCCACTCGGCTAGACCTGCAGCCAGCCAGTCAACGTGTTTGCCTGCCTGTTTTTTTTTTTTAAGTTAAACACCGTCAAGGCTTTTTGATTAGCGAGTGTTTCTTTGTGCCTGCCGAGTGGCCTCTGCTTCAGTGAGGGAAAAACTCGTCGGCGCCAAACGAAGGAACCACATGAAACAAACTTCATTCCCAATAAACTCCCTCCTCCTTTCATCCCGACCGTGTGAGGCGAACGCTATCTGCCGGTCGCCTGCTCAGGGGGAGGTAGGGGAGGCGCTTTTTGAAGGGGGGGGGGGAATTAAAAAGTAAATATAGTCACAACAGAACGTGTGATTGACTACCTCAGCAGCTTGAAGGCGACAGATGCTTTAAAAAAAAAAAAACTCTGGGAGCAGCACTTTCTCTTCCCTTTCCCCTTGCCCCCTCCACCCCCTCCCCCACCGCCCACCCTGATCCCCGTGTCCATCCAGCGTTTGCTGAGGCTCCCGAATGGAGATGAATCCCGACGGTGTGTGTGTGCGTGTGGGATTTGACGACGCCACGCCATGAAAAGCGGGGAAAGCCGGCGCCCGAACGCGGATGAAACCAGGGGGTTCTATGAGATTTTTGATGCTGCAAATTACGGGTGAGTCAGTGGTTTGAGGGAGGGGGGAGGGGGGGAGGAGGGGGATGAAATCCCATTGTGGCGCGCACATTGTGCCCGGAGACCTGCTGCAGCAGATTCATTCACCTCCGCCTTACCTCCAGGCAGGGACCCGATTACCTGCGAGGGTGGAGGGGGGTGGGGGAGCCTGCAGCGCACGGATCCCCTCGGCGTGGACGCGTTTGAAAGGACGTGCCGGGGGGGATTATATCGCCCCCGCTGAGCTCCTCAGGAAACACGGACGTTAAAAAGCGTTTCACCTCGCTATTAAAATCACCTTATCGGGCCTACGCACGCCCCCCGCGGAGAGACGGCGAGTTCCTCTAATCGATGCACGAGTCATTTTTCATCCCGACGCCGGAACGATGCTCCGTTCGCCAGCGCGCGCTCGACGCACGCTCAACACGAGCTCCACGTACCTCCTTAAAGTCACGCCGCGTGGACGACAGCTGCTAATCTGTCGCCGCGTGGCCGACCCCAGAGCCGGGGGGTGCCCGGCGGGCACGAGGGGGGGGGGCGGGCGGCCCAGCGCCTGTCAACCGCTCGATTACCTGCGCTGCCGTCGGGCTGCGCCAGCGTGTCAGCTGGGTAACCTTTAAACTGATCTGAGGCCTGTGCCGAAGTGACAGGCGGACAGAAAAAGAGGAGGGAGGGGGGGAAGGCCGGTGATCCGTCGCCGCCACGCCTCATTGTGCGGCCCGCACTTTGGCCCCCCCGGTGAGGGAATCACACGACGGGATGACGACGCGGCTCTCAGCCTGACGGTTGGCATGAATCAAAGGTCCGCGACCCCGGAGCCAGCGAGACGAAGAGACGTGTATAAATATGCTACATCGGTCGGATCTGTGCTTCGCCGCATCAAAGGGTGGAGGCTAATGATGCGTGCCGGCCCACTTATGGCCCACTTATTAAAAAGCATGGCGTCTCTCGTTGCGTCCTACCTGTGTGTGTGTGTGTGCGTATGTGTGTGTGTGCCAGGCTACCCAACAGCACGACAAAAAAGTTAAGTCGCAGCGGGCGCCGGGGGTGATTCATGGCTTCACAACACACACACGGGCGTTGACGTCTCATCACCGAGCATCAGTCAATATTGATTTCCATTAACGACGATGGCAATCGCCCCCCCTCCCAGACGCACACACAAACACACCCGCCCCGACTATAAACCGGCCTCTGTTTTGTTGGTTTGCTCTCCACCGACTCCAGAGGGAAATATCCGTTTCCTTTAACCGCTGAGGCTCCTCTAGTTGTCGTTGCCCAACCGCGAGTTGGAGTAGAACCGGGGGCCGATAAAACCAGAATGGACGGGAAAAAAAAATATGTGAGTGCACCAAAGAGCTCGGTGTTTTTGCTTTTTACGACGACGCCTCATTATCTTTAACTGATTGAGGAGCGGTGCTGAAACGTTGCACAGACATAAGCAGCGGCTCAACCGGACGCGTCTCACACAGTTCAGCTCGTTGCATTTCAGCAGGATCAGACCGTCGAGCAGGAACAAGGGATAATCAGCGAACGTGCTGGTTTGAAATGTTGTTCTCTAAACGTCTGTCAGAAGATGCGATTCTCCTGCAGGAAACTCACATCAGCACACCTGAGTAATGGAAACTGATGGCAACTCCTTACTTGGATGTAATTTCCACACGCCCATTTATGGACATTTAAACACAGTGGAAATCTCAACTATCCAGCATCCCGCAGACATAGACTATTTATATTACTTGCATGTACAGAAACCTAATAGCAGGAGAGGATATTTTCTGGTCGACTCTCATTTAATTCTCCTCGGAATCTGCCGCCGAAAAACAGTTGAAGCGACATTTATTAGAGATTGAGGATATTCTTCCTACTTATGAAGCGGCCGTATGGAGCGTCGCGCTCCACCGGAGACTACAATAAGCTAGTTAGGCTGAAATATGAATATAAACCGCGTCTCGGAGCGACCGAATTAACAGTCTCCTTTTTGAAACGGAGGCAGGGACACTTCTGAACCGCGGGGGGGGGGGAACCTGCGGGGGCTCCTGTCGCGACAGGCTGATTCATGGCTCCAGACCTGAGGCAGGTAACGCTGGTAACGCTGGTAACGCTGGTAACTAACCCCAAAGAAATAAACCATCGGGCTCAGCGGGGGCCGCGCGCTCTCTCTCTCGCCGGACCCTTCGAGCTGCCCCGTTGGAGCCCCTTGAGTCGAAACTATGAGCTCATCCAGAGTTGGTGGGATTGGAGGTGGCAAGTATAGGAATCCTCATTAGATTGAAGGCAGATTACGTTATATGAGGGTGAAGCAATTCAGAAAAATCAATTCCTCTCTCATTAGATCTGATTGTCTCGAATGCAATTTGTCAGGATGCAATTAATGGGACGGAGAGTGAATTCTTACCGCTGTGCAACACTTATATACCGGCTTTTTTGAAAGGCAATACCTTTAAAATGCTTAAAAATCACTTTACTTATTTAGATTAATTCAAATTTTCAGCAGTTTGTGGCCAAGTTTAACTATTACACAGAAATCTGGTATATTTTGACCATGAACTGACCATGCTTGTCCATTCTAAACCAAATAAAACACTGAAAACGACCATTGCACCCCTAGTGGAAAGGTTAGGAGCAGCAGGTACTTTTCGGGAAAACTGGCTTCATCCTGCATGTGATTTTGACATCACTGGCTAAATCATACAGGTTTCTACTCCACTAAAGATTTGCCCGACATATGATGATTTTCACGTTTGGCCATGTTTCAGGTTCTGTTTTTTCACTTTATAAAGCTGTAGAACGGTGAAATCAGTGTCAGTAAACACTGTGATCTTCCAGCTCAGATCAAGTCATCTGAAAATTGTTCAGCGCTGACGCTCAAAAGAGCCACCCGGGTGTGTTATCCGTCGCCACCCTGCTTCTTCCAGTCATGACAATAATGACATGTGTGCCATGACAGGGACGTATGTGTGTGTGTGTGTGTCCCCGTCCACGCATGGATTAGTTCCATTAAAGAGCAGAGGGTTTTTTTTTTCCGCCCCGTTGTCATCACATCCAATAATGTTTGCGGGATTCAAACGTTCTGATTTACGACTTCATGAACATCATTTGCATCAATTACGACGACATAATTACAAATTAATGACAAAAATTGCTCTGATTACACGGTAATGACGGGCTGCAACACTGTTAATCACTGTGAAATTAAATCATAAATCGACTTGGTTTCCTCCTAACCGAGCGTGCCATTGGCTGAGCTTCCACAGGCTAGTGCCTTTAGCTGACTTCTTTTTTTCATGTGTGTGTGTCACTGTCACTTTGGCTACCAGCTGGATTCATTTGTGCGGGTCGCTATCCTGAAGGAGCGCCGAGAGTCTCACTGCACACTCCGTATTTGCTCTCTTGTGGAACTCACAGGGGATAAAGGGAGGTGGGGAGGTGAGGGGAGGGGAAGGGAGGGGGTGGGGCGGGGGTCCGGGGGAGGCAAGGACAGGTTTAACACGTT
>JAUESF010000019.1:11001402-11022861 GCA_032274765.1 Malacoctenus tetranemus | reverse complement strand
AGAGAGAGAGAGAGAGAGTGAGAGAGAGAGAGAGAGAGAGAGAGAGAGAGAGAGAGAGAGAGAGAGAGAGAGAGAGATGCACGCCGACCGCGGGAGAGAAAAAAAAAGGGGGGAGGAACACGGATGAAGACGAATTTGGGGACAAAAAAAGACAGGAGATCTGAGAGGGCACTGGTGGAGGGGGAGGGGGGGATAATTAGAGAATACAAGAGACAAAGCTGTAAACACGCACACACATTGAACGCCCACACACAGAGACACACACACACATACGCGCGAGTGTAAGCTGCAGAAGCCTGCTGGAAACGCTCCTGTATGGGATCAGTGTGGGTATATTGTTGTATAGAAGAATAGCACAGTGTAGCACATAAGTCCCCCCCCTATTTTTCCCGTCTTATTCCTGCATTCAGCATTCGAGAGCACGATTCATTTGGTTTTGGTAATCTGTCTTTCCTGCGCTTTATTACCGATAAAGCCTCGATATGCGGTGGGCTCGGTGATTTCGAGTTAAGATCCTGGATCTGAATCACCTCCAATCATCTCTCTCTTCTTCTGAATCCAAACTCCAAAACAGTGCAGAGAAGCAAAGCTGATCTGATGCCTCCATTTTAGATTTTTTTTGTTTTCCCCCTGTAACTTATCTTATTCCTGTAGCTCCGGCTATTGTCTCTGTCGGCGACGCAAACGCTGAACACAAAGTAATTGCAGAAATGGACAGAAGCAAACAAACAAACAAACAGAAAAATAACAGTAGCACTGCTACAATGCAGTCTGACGGTGCAACAAAACAAGCAGTTTGGATAATCAGCCGGCGTATAAATACGCCGGCAGTGAGCGGTTTACAAAATCCCTTCAATTATTTAACAAAAAAAGATGTTTTTCATCACTCAGCAGCTATTGTCAGAATTAGATTCACTGCTTCTCATTTCTTCGGACTACCAAATGGAAAGCCTGGGCAAGAATGCTGATGTGCAAACGCAGACGCGTCGTATACTTTCCGACTTTCTTTCATTGAGTAAACAAATGTGAACTCAGGGAAAAAAAAGGCTCCTGGTTTTTTCTGGTCAGAGCTGGCTAACCACACCCTCATGTGACCCCCCCACCGAATGGGCTGCATCTGCTGCTATGCTAACAAGCCCAACCTCTGCGAGTAAACAGCGACTTCTACCCTCGGGTCAACAAAGCTCTGCCCGGAGGAGCGCTTGTGTTTTCAATAACATGGCTGTTTTCACCGTTTTGTGTTGGTTATGATATTGAGGGGGGCGCGACCTCAGTCTATGAGGTTGCTGATTCGAAACCCTTATTTGGCCTGGTGTCAAAGTGTCCCTGCTATAGCTGCTGGTTACAGGCGGTGGAGCAAATCCTCTAAATAAGTGGAGGTTTTGACTGTTGTCTTCTGTTTCTGTGCACATATCAGTCGGTGCCAAAACAGAACCAGAGTCCACGTTAAGAAAAACGAGAGTTTTCGGGATGTTGCGGGAAAAAACCCCCGATGCCACTCAAGCAGCAGCGTGGCGATAAAGTTGGACTGACACACCACGGCATGAAGTCCGGGAGCTGTACGAAATCATAAAATATGTTGCCTGATAACAGGCGATTTGCGAACACAATCGAAAAAAAAAAGCCTCACAATGTCACACAGACATTAAGCTTTCTCTTTTCTTTTTTTTTCCTGTCTGCTGAAAGCTTTTGTGCCAGAAAAACTCTGGCTGCTCTCAGCAGTGAAAAACGCTTTTGAGCCGAGCGAGACTCCATGCGCCGTCCCGGGAAACAAAACATTACTCGGAGGTTTTTTCAGCAGAGTTAAAGATCAACTCACTCGCATTGGATCTTATATCATGTGGCCTTGAGTGGAGCCTCTTGCCATCGCGCAGGAGGATAGTTGCACATCCGTGTACCTCAGTAGGAGTGTGTGTCTGTGTGTGTCTCTGCAGAGGTTTAAAGACCGTTCCCGATGCCGAGCTGCAAAATGTACATCATCTTCCCATGATGTGCAGGAACACCCAGGAACACGGTGCTGCTCACAAACCCTTCCTGACCTGAGGTCTGCCGCTCCGCGCTTCCGCGCCGTGACTCATCGGTTCTCGTCGCGCAGGCTCGCGACATGAAGTGAGCGACGTGACGAGATCGCCGGCTATCATTTAATGAGAACGTTTCAACCGTCTGGCTGCGAGTTTTTTTTCGTTCTGCGATTTCAATCTCTTGTTTTGCCCTTTTTTACCCCCCGAGTTGCTCGTAATGATACTTAATTTTACAGAGAGGCTCCATGCCGATGATACTTCTAACCGGTATTATGCATAAATAGCAGGTTACTCGCGACCCGCAATGACTAATCTCAAGGTTTGCTCGATAATTATCTGACGGCGCCCCACATTTTGTGCCTCGTCTTTTGTTGTTGCACCAAATTGCTACTTCAGACGGGTAAATGCTGGTATTTGCCAAGTGAACAAAAGTCACAACTGTAAAATGAAAAGTGTCCAAACCTGGAACAATAAAACAAAGCTCTTGATCAAGTGTAAATAGTCCAAAAGGGAGCCGACAATTTGCTCAAAATTCAAAAGCACATGAGGGTGTAAACACCTCCTGCTGCTGGCTGAAGTGAATCCTAATGTCTCCATGTTTGCTGGACCGACTTTGTAAACACCGCGGTCGACATGTCCAATTTCCACGCCCCCTGGCTATTTTGCAAGCCGCTTTGACTGACAAGCGAACCGCCGGCATCTTTGTCCTCACCTATTTCCCTCCGAGGAGGCGGGGGGAGGGAGGAGGGGGGGGGTGCGCTCGGATCCGGTAACTGTTTATCGAGCGGGCCGGAGAGCCCGCTGGCATTGGCTGCCTTCAAGTTAAGCATCGCGCGCGCGAGGAGCAGTCGATGAGTCTGCGCCCTAACATGTAATTACTCACGAGATGACAACGCCTTTACAAGGTGGGGAGGGGGGGTGGGGGGGGGAGGTCGAGGGAGAGCGGGAGAGAGAGAAAAAATCAATCATCGTTGAATTACTATCACTGAATGTCCTGCAAATTACCTGTGCAGAAGAAAGAAATTACCACTCATTCGATCACCCCGACCTCAACTCCATTTCGAGACAATGGAAGGGGAATAAACCTCGGCGGGACGCTTGGAGAGAGGAATTCAGAGGCAGCGCGCTTCTGATTGTGCATTCGAAAGCGCCGCGGCACCCAAACCTGAAAGCCGCTCGGCTTTAATCGCTTGCGTGGAAAGCGGACTCTGGATCACACATATTTACACGCGCTAAGAAAACAACAAGCGAACACCTGCAGAAGGTACTTTGAGATAATAATGGAGGTGGGAGGCAGCTAATCCCTATAGTGAACTAAAGGCTAATAAATGGAGGGTGCGCGCATGTGTGTGTGTGTGGGTGTGTGAGAGAGAAGAGACAGCTGTGTCACTTTTGTGCATCCGGCTCGTGAGTTATGGCAGTTGGCTTAACTGCATTATTATTCACTAAACACTTTGGCCTTTGTATTCACAACACCTGGTTCTTGATCTCGCCGCATGACTCGCTGTACCACCGTGTGGCAGGATTTGGTAGCGCAAGACTGGGTTCTGTGGCCACGCTGCGAACTTACAGTGCAGGAAACACAACTGACAGCTATACGAGGGCATTATGACATTTGTTCCTCCTCAAACTGGTAGTTTGGTAGGAAAAACATTACAAATCATTGCTATGTTTATCATATCATCGCCGCCTGTATTATCTCATCCTGTCACAAGGTTTCTACACCTACTATCAAGCCGTCGCTGTCTTCTTTTGGTCATCAAATTAAAGTTATCGTGAATGTTACATAAATATCTGTATCGCAGTCACGTCCAAGATTGTTGTCGAGATAATGGAGATGATACGGTGCAGGACGGCTCCGTCTCGCTAATTGCAGGAGATCGTTTGCTTGGATCCTAAAGATGGTGTCACGGCTTGTTTTAAGGAATATTTTGAATGAATCTGTTCCGCATTAAACGTGAATGCAAATAAGTCGAAGTGAAAGGTAATCGGGGGTCAACGAAGCCAGAAACGGTCTCATTCCTGCGATTGATCGGATCCCTTCCGTCGCGGCTCCGTACGGCCGGGTGCGAGCGTCGCCAGGACGGCGCCCGCTCGGAAACGCACGCCACGAGAGTTTCTCCGTGTTGTGCAGCGACTGCCGCGGCTGGAGCGCGGTTATGAAACCCGTCCAACTTTATCTGGTCAAAGAAAAAAAAAAAAAAAAAAAGGGAGAAAAAAAAAAAAGCGAAAGACAGCCGACGGCAAAAGAAAGCCAGAGACAGAAGAGATTAGCGTCACCTGCGCTGGCATTGAACCAAACCGCAAACAGCGCGTCAGGTCACGCCAGGAGAGGATGCTGCTCTGTCCTCGGTGAAGCCGGGCATCTTGGGGCGCGCTGTAGGGCTTGCTGAGACATCGGGCTGGCGAGTGAAAGGGATCAACTCCGATCTCTTCGCTCCTTCCTACGAGGTAGCATCAGCGGTTCGCTTTTATTTCCACTTTTTTTATCCCCCCCCCCGATCGCAAGTAGGAAAAAACACCATTTTTCACTTGTGATACACGCCGGCGCTACGTCGGGTAAAAAAAAGCGTGACCTGATCGTCGACGCTGTCCGTTTGCCGTACATCTGTTTTCCTATCAAACCCTAACACTGCTGCCGCGGCACAATTTCACCTGGGAGATCAATGGAGTTTCATATTATCTTCTGTCATCCCAACTTGTTGGCTCACCGCGCGTCCAGGGTCGCTCCTCGGCGAGTCCGCACCGTTTGACTAAGTGAAATTGAAGCGCAGGTAATAGGAAACGAGGGAGGGGGGGGAGGAGGGGGGGGAGACAAAGGTGGCTCCTCCTCAGCCAGTTGACACGGAGACACAGATATCAAAGTTGAGGAGAGTCGACTCAATTTAATGGACTGTTAAGTAGCAGCACGGGAGGGTTTTTTTTCTCCCCCTTCTCCCTCTCTCTCTCTCTCTCTCTCTTTCTCTCTCTCTCTCTCTATTTCACTCTCTCTCCCTTACTCACTCACTCTCAAGCTGAGCTTCACATGTCTGTTTCAGGTGGAGCGAGTGCCTGAGCCTCCAAACGGTTGCGCGCCTTCCGTCTGATGAACCCATTTGTATTCCACTGCTGTGCCGCTTCTGCTGACCTGGGAATGAGCGATACAGGCAGGCACCAGCTTTATCTGGCCAACAGGGCCACCCTTGGTTTTTGCCTCAATCCGCCCCCCCCCCCCCCTTTCCTTCTTTGCCCACCAACAAAAACCTCCTCCTGGTGCCATTTCTATCCCCCTTTTCCTGGAATGAATGAGCCGGATATATATATATGTGGAGGAAATGCACCTCCTGCCAGAACAAAAGACGGGAACAAGGTGTGCAGGTACGAGGGAGAGGAGGGGGGGGGCAAGGGGGGGCAGATGATTTTATTTTTAGGTAGTTTGACCATGTGAGCACAGCGTTTACCTGCGAGTGTGTACCGCAAAGTACCTGACAAGTATCTGTGGGTCCTCGAGGTGTGGGCAAAAGCCTGCGATCATCAGCGCGTTCAGTGAGTGCACGATTATTGTCGTGATATTTGACGAGCTGCCGAATATCAACTGCTGGTTTATGGAACGCAAAAAAGACCAAATGGAACCTGCAGTTCCAGGAAGGTTTGAGAGAGTGGACACAACAGCGTCCGTTCTCTTTAAAATGCCCCTTGGAAAGTTAAAAAAAAAGATGGTGTCCAGTGGTTTGAATGATTCAAATCATATCCTGCGCTTCTAGAGGACGATTTAATCCGACAGGAGTTAAAGAAGTGGGGGGTGGGGGGGGGCGGAGGGGGACCCCTTACCTGTGGGGAAGTGCTCATTGACCGGCCAGTTGTCCACCTGCAAAGTCGCGTTGCCGCCGTTCCTGGTGAAGCGCACCAAGTGGTACTTGCCGTCATTCACCGCCGTGGTCATCTCCTTGACGCTGATGTCCACCGTCCCGATGTTGAAAGTCACCCCGACTTTGCCTTGCTCCTGGAGGAGGCACGGGGAAGGGAGGAGGTGGTGGAGAGAGAGAGAGAGAGAGAGAGAGAGGGAGAAAAAAAACAACAACGTTAGGAGTTCATCCCGGCACTGATTGACATTGAACGTTTGAAACGGCCCCGCAATAAACTGATAAATGCCATCCCGCGCCGTGAGCGCTCCTCCCAAATGAGCGCCAGACACATCAACTGGGCCACAACTGTCAGAGCGAGATGAATTTCAGAAAGTCTGAACCGCCGCCGCACCGCGATTCAACCCACTCGCATTGTTGTGCCGTAATGAATTAATTAGACAATAAACTAACTGTAAAAAGTTCAATAAAGCTACTTGGATGAATGCCCTCGGCTGTGCTAATAGTGAACTACTCCGAGAACCTGAGGACGCTGGCGCGCTACGCTTCATTATACCACTGTAATGTGATGAAAATAGGTTGCCAGCCGAGATTGTAATGATGAGTAATGCTCCCCGCAGCCTGTCACCGCAAAACTGGCAGGATGGGGGGGTGGGGGTGGGGGGGTGGGGGCTGCCTCCACCCCCTCCCCAACACCCCCTTCACCCTCCGCCATGGCCCCTCCAAACTCTACAAGCGCCATATGTTTTGTTTAGCCCCAATGCAAAACCAGTTAGACCATGTCCGTAAATTGTGACGCCTCCCCATCCTTTCTCTGACTCCCGTCTCACCCCCCAACCCCCCCTTCTCATACGCCACTAATTTTCCCGAGCTGTCAGCGTGTTTTATTGTGACTGCTCGCGTGTTCGCGGGCATGTAGGCGTTACAAGCAAGAGGTTTAAGAGGAGGAGGAGGAGGGGGGGGGGGGGCTGCATTTTTCTGTGTCATTTGCTTCAATCCTCCCTGCGGGGAATCTCTCGGAGTAATTACCTTCCTTTGAAGCCCTGAGCAGAAGGACCGTTCCTCATAACCGACACCGGAATGAGGGAGGATTCGGGTGACGGTTCGAACGCACGCGCTGCTCGTTGATCAACGGGGGGGGGGGGGTACCGGGGAGGGCTCTGCGCGGCTAACCGTCAGAAACGGAACGACTGAAGAGACGATGACACTCCGCTCATGTTGTCACAGGGTTCAAAATGTGAAGCGGTGCTTTCAAATGGGAGGGGTCAAGCCTAGTTTAGTTCTGCATTTAAAAGCGACACTGAAGCCCCTCTGGGTTTGCTTGCAGAGCGGTGGTCCTGAGGTGACTCCACCCTGCCCCTTACCTGTGGTGGGAAAGCAACCGCTCCAGAACGCATCGACGCACTCTGCTGGCGCGCCTTATTTTGGTTGCATTCAGGACGATACAGTTTCGAGAATACGGTTTGTTTTCTTCTTCTTAAGTAGAACGTTTCCAAAGGAAGAACGCCGACGTCTCTATTTCCATTTGTCTAAATTAGGTTCTTTTCTCGTGCATGGCGGCGGGGTGGAGGTGGGGGTGGGGGTGGGGGCGCACCTCTATATATAAAGTGTGTGTTCGTCATAGTTCAAGGTACATCGCATCCTCGAGAGGTCCGCTTTTAGAAAGTTCCTGAAGTACGCAGCAAAATTGAAAACTCTGCAGGAACTGAAGCCTCCCCTCACGTCTTGATACCTGCGCTGTGTTCAGCGCGCGCAGCTAAAACATCCTTTGTCTCTTCACAAAGAGAGAAAAAAAAAAAAAGCGGGACACGGAGGAGCGTCACACACAACGCGGGGCCGGGCTCTTGCCGCGCAGTGAACCTCCGGCTCGGCTAATAATGGAAAAAGAATGTCGCCCCAGACATGAAAAAGCCATCTCCTAAAAGCGGCGGCGGGGCTCAGAGGAGTCAGAATATCTGAATGCGCACTTAACGTCTCTGTCAGGCTGTAAATGGCCTCTTAATTTAAGTAGTTGTCATTAAAAGTCGGCGCGGCGCGCCGAGCCGCGCCATGTGCGGGCGCGCACGCGGCTCATCCGCCGGCAAATACACATAATCCGCGCGCCCCGACAAGATAAGCACACGCGGGAATATGTTGATGATTTAATGTGACAAGGTGATGCTCAGTGTGTGTGTGGTGTACCGTGAAAAAAAACAGAAAAAAAAGGAAAAAAACACACGAAAGCATCCCGGCTTTCCTGACTAATGACAGGACCTTTTCCCTGGTAGAGAGAGGTAGAGAGAGAGAGAGAGAGAGAGAGAGAGGGGGAAAAAAACCCCAACATGTTTGACGATGGGAGCGCACACAGAGCTCAGACAGACACATCAGCGCGAGTACATCCACCGTGACCTTCACAGGCTCGCGGCAGCTCCGGCTCTCCCGTGTCGCCGCATCAAAGCCTGCATCACCGACCCTCTAATGCCCACAAACAAAGACGGGGCCGTCGCCCCGACGGCCTCCACGAGCAACACAGCCAAACGCGACCGCGGCACAACCTTCCGCAACTGTTGCCGCGGCGCGCAGTCGCAGTTTTCCTCTCTTCCTGTCGCTCCGCCTTCCCCTACCCCCCCCCACCCCCACCCCCGCGCTGCTCCCACTGTCCGGCCGCCCTCCCGCCTCTGCCCCGCCACCCACCTGCCGCAGCAGCCTTTGATTGACAGATCCAATTACGTTTTTTATTGGCCTGTCGCTCGCGAGGCGGGAAGGCACTTCATTGTCTCGCGAGCAAAAAAAAAAAAAGGGGGGGGGGGTAGAAAAAGACTATTGTTCTCTTAGTGGAAAAGATGATGGCCGCTATTCTAGGTGTAAACAAATGACGCGCGGCGAATCGCTTCCACCCCCGCGCGCGATCGTAAGGTGTCACCTTGCGCCAAGGAGCCCTTGATTTCTCGTGCGGGACTCAACCTCCAGAAACACAAACGAGTTAAACGTGCAATCAGCGAGCCCTCGCTAGCTTTAAATAGCAGACGCACGTCTGGCGCGCCGGAGAGCGGTAATTTGCCGTCGCGGCGTGCCGGAGCCCGCCGCGGCCCCCGCGCTCCGCTCCTCGACGCCAATCACGAGCGCAGCTTGTGCTTCGCCGCGACGGGCGAATAAAAACGAGACCGTAGCTGGCGGTTTGTTTGCGTGTCATTTAAGTGTACAGTATGTGTGGGCATGTTGTGTTCACGCTCCGTGTAACTAAGACTGATAAAATGTAATTCCAGGGAGCACCGCCGCCTCCTCCCACTACCCCCCCCCCTCGTCTTCCTCGCCTCGGCACGAGGAGCGCCGGCGCTCCCACGTGCCCCGGCGCGCGGCACACTGACATCAGTAATCAGGCCTCGCCGCGATCCAATTCGAGGGGCCGATCAATGCCTCCAACACATGCAGCGCCCCGGGCGGAGTGAAAGGGAGAGAATCGCTCAAAGCGGCGGTGGGCGAGCCGGCAGACAGCCACCGCCGGTCCTCGGCAGACAGCCGCAGCCAACGGAGGCGCGAGGCCCCCCCTCACCCTAACAATAGACGCCCCCCGCCCCCCCCCTCCCCAATCCCATCCATCCCTGGCTCGCTCGCTGAATGGTCATTCTGTTAAGCCACAGGCCCTCGACAGATAAATACATCTGACAGCCGTTTTATGGAGGTGAGATGGGTAGAATAAGCACGCTTAGCTCTGCCAGGGAAGGGGAGGGGGGGAGGGGGGGGGAGGGGGGCGCGAAAAAAAGGCTGACAAAAGAGATAAGAAGGCCGAGAAAGAGACGGATAAATATATGCATTTATACGGTGGATATCTGCTGCCAGGAGGATGTGCGTTGAAAGCACTTTAAGGTCAGGCAATGTTATTAAAGTGGGAGTTTTTCTGCCCACAAAAAAGGAAAAAAAGAAGGTATTGCATTGCAATCAAACCCTGATTGAAATCTGGTACGAGCAGAGAGTAGTTGTAGTGAGATGACTCCACTGGATCTATATTAAGGCCCAGTTGGGAGCGAGGAAGATCTGATATCAGCAATGTGAACATGTCCCCGGGTGGGAGTTTGGGTTTCATATCCCCCCCTTTCATCTGACATCAGTGCTCAAGTTAGCTTTTCGCGGTCGAGGGAGGGGGGGTGGGTTGGGGCGGGGGGGCCCATCAAAAGTGGACGGTGGAAGCGACGGGAGGCGAATCGATTTCGCCGAGGAGCAAGAACAACGGCGGGGACACGTCGGATTGATGCGCCTGGCCTTCGCCGTGCCAAAGCCATTCATCGTCAGTAATTGACGGGGATAAGTCATAGTGGGCGCAGTGATTTGTAGCTGTCTGTTCTCGTGCGCGTCAAGCTCCCCAGTCAAGAGATGCGCTAAAGGGTAGGATGTTAGAGGCCGCGGTGGATACCTAGCCGGGCGCGCGCGCGGTGCTGCCCTTTAGTGGTTGTTGCTCCCCCCGTGTACAGAGCGCGGCGAGGCAGCGAGGCGCCTCGGGCTCGGCGGGGGAGGGGGGGGGCTCCCCGCCATGTTTCTCACCAGTCTTCAAAAGACGAGCGGTCAGAGCGACGGCTCTGATTACAAGCGAAGGTTCCAGCCTCCGCGCTGAAGATCAGATGGATCAAGCACTATAAAGCAAACGTGTATGCAGAAACAAATGAGAGGAAAATCCTCGGAGGGACTCTGCTATAGGTCACGGAACAGGAGGTAATGGAGGGATGTTTTATGCTCCTACTGCCAGAGGACCAAATTTCTCACATTGTCTGTGTTTCTCCAGCAGACGTTGCATAAATAAATCCTAACATATCATCGAGTTGGTGAAGCGTCTATCAAGCCATTGTGTTAATCCAAGGACGCAGCAAGAGCCAATCACCGCTGGACTCAGGATGAAGGGGGTGAGCTGAAGATCGACAACGCAGCACGTAAACGCCGATTGACCTTCGACTCCACGAGCAAACTATTACCGACGTGGACGCTGGAGGAAAAACATGGAAACTCCAGCACGGAGAGACTTGAAACCGTGGGGTCAACTGGAGCAAAGCGTGAACGCTCGCCCACGGACAACACCCAATGGTGGAGCCTCACAAGGCCAACACAGCTCTGATGAAGTCAAGCCAAAGCGTGGCACGGTGATGATGTCAAAGCGGACTGAACAGCTCAGGGAGACCTTGGAAAATCCAGCTTCTCTGGAAGTTAGTTAAAGCGTGAGTCTCCTGGCGGTTAATAAAAAAACTCGACCTTTCGAAAAACATGAAACGCTTGTTTGGAGAATTTTTTATCTAAAAAGAAAAATTCCCACTGTCATTAGGAAACTGAGCTGGAGGCAGACCGACTGTCATGAGTCCTAGAGTCAGAGCAGCTTCGAGACCTCAAGATTTGCGGTGATTCGGGACGTTGTTGACAACACCAGAGAGACGGCCTGGCTTTCCGAAACTTCGATTTCGAAGAATCCGCAGCTTTGAGGACTTAAAGACTGAAACCCAGCGTCTCGATGAAAGAGAAAAAGCCCCGTGTCCTATTGAGTTTCCCATCAAACATTCAAAAAAAATTTGAATTCTTATCGATTTCGAGAAGTCGCTATAACCCACACACGATCGATGGCGCGCCATGAAAGGCACTCGGAGCGTTGAATGGGAAAGCGAGGGTCGCGGTGTCACGACTGGAGCTCCGCTTTATGAGCACTCGGCGGCTCATCGCGGGCGATGCGTCTGCGCCGCCGACAGACGAGGAGCACAAAGAGGCGCTGCGGGGCTGAACGGGGAAAAAAAAAGAAAAAAGGCCGCAGACACGGTTTCACCCCCCACCCCCCACCCCCCATATCGGGGTCCGCCAGCCGTCAGCGCGGCGACGGCCCCTAATGCACTATTCAGATCAACGTTTCTCTGAAAGCTGCGAAGTTTCATCAATCATTAATCGGCTCAAATGTTCATTCGGATGTTCATAATCAGCCGGCGAGCCGCTGTGAGGGGGTGGGGGCGCACGCGGGAGGGTCCGCAGCTCAGGGGCCTGGGTGCCTCTGAAATATTGATCACACCTAAAAGAACCCAGAGGTCCAACACAGGCTGTATTTCACACCTGAGAGAGCCGAGAACAGCTTCATCAAACGGACAGGAACAAAATGGCTGCCCCCCCCCCCACCCCCTTCTCCCTCTTTCAACCCTCCCCCCCACCTCCCTCCCCTTTACTTAGGAGCTGCTGTAATTGCTGGGGTGATACCAGTGAGTCCATTAGCCAGTTGGTTAATGCCCGGGAGTGCCAGCTAGCGTTAGCACCGACTGAGGTGGTGGTGGGGGTGAAGGAGCCATTGCATTTTTAATACAAACACAAAGCAGCAGCCAGCGCGGGCGAGAGGAAGCGGCCCCTTTTTTTTTCCCCGACTCCCGCGCCCGAGAGCTCAATGTCAAACTCCGGAGTCGCGCTCTTTGATCCTCTGCCGCAGAATATGAATCGCGCAGGGTCAGCCTTATCAATTATTTACGCCCCCCTCTTTCTCTGTTTCCTGTTTGTCCGCTCCCGTGGCTGTAACTCGCCCTGACACTAATGGCGGACGGCCCGGTGAAAACATTTATCAATGTTACCGCAGAGTCCCCCCCCGCCCCCCTCCTTCCCGCCTCCGAACGCTATCACTTTCAGCCTTTTGGAACTTAGAGCACTGACGGTGCACTGATCCTAATCACGGCTGCCGTACTTTACTGTCCCCCGCCCGCCTCGTCTCAGGAAAGTGGCCCCGTCCCTGAAAGAACCTTCGGCCACTCCGGCTGACGGCGAATCGGAGGCTTATTGCGAGCGCGGAGAGGAGTGGTTGTGTATTTACGGCTGAGTGCCTCGCGTGAAGCCATCGGGACTGCGTGTGTGTGTGTGCGTGCGTGTGTGTGTGTGTGTGTGTGTTTGGTCGTCGGAGTAATCGTGTGTTTGTCCCTCGAACGTTTTTGGTCATGCGGTCCAGAAACTGAAGACATGAGGTATTTCAAATATGACAAAAACTTGCGACTTCACCATCTGATTACAGCTGGACGTCTTTTCAGAACTCCCCAACTCAGGACCATTTAAGGATTTATGGGTTCGTTTTGTTTTGAACTATAGATTAGTTTGGGCCCCTGCCAGAGCTGCTCCCACATTATACCATATCTCCACATTACACCGTTATTATTACAATAAAACAGTGTGTCGGCTGGAAAATGAAACAAGCGGCATGTATGGAATCCGTTTCTCCTCTCTAATATAATTACTGCGCCTTGTAAAGTGCATTACCATGGATTCCTTTCCAACTGTACAGAGGCTGCCAATGGGAGGGGGGGGCACAGTGTTCGCTGGGAGCGCATCCGCTCAGGAGGCGTCGCGTGTACCTGCTCCGTTTATGGTCATAGCGGAAGTAATTACAATGCATGATTACAAGAAGCCTCCAAAAAATTATTAATAATAATGGAGGAAAAAAAGAGAGAAAAAAACAAACCTCCAGCCATGAATTTTCATCTGTCTTAACCTGCTGCTTCGTTTTTACACCATCACAATGGGGGTTGTGTGCCAGAGCTCCTCCAACATGTAATCAAGCCGTGTGCAAAAAAAGAAATCCACACGCGCGCGCGCGCGCACGTGCAGATGCACACACTGGTTCATGATTGTGTTATTATTCAGCCTGATGTTGTGCAGCAGCTGTTTAGAAGGCATAAATCTTTCCCCCCTTTTGATTGCGTTCACTCGCGTGGACGCGGATCCCACTTCACAGCGGCTCTGATCCAGAGAAAGCAGGTCTGCGTGTGACCTCACACTGCGCTGCGTTGGGCCACATGGTCTCAGCACACCAGGAGGCTTATTTAAAAAAAAAAAAAAAGGGAGGGGGGGGGTAGAAAAAGCCAATGAATGGGATTTTTTTTGCTGGATGGAATAATATGCTGTGAAAGTCCATTAGGGAGTAGGCTAATGAAATTGAAACAGCTTGGTGATCAAATTAGAATCTGTTCGGCAGATATTTAATTTAATGTGCTGCTGAATTTGAGCACTTTCTATTTGGTTTCCCCCCCTACCCCTCTACTTGCCGCCCCCCTCCCACTCTGAAATGAAACACAATAAATCAAGCAGCCACGCGATCCATCCGACACCCCCTCCCTCCCCTCGTTTCTTATTTTTTTTCTTTCTTTTTCTGTAAACTTTGCAGCGTGTTCGCGAGAGCCACCGACATGTTCTGAGGCCGAGCCCGGCAGAGAGTTTTCAGAGGAAACAAATGGGAGACGAGTGAAGACGTGCCAGACTTACAAAAAACGGAAAAAAAAGGAAACGTTAAGAAAGAAAGAAAAAAAAAAGTACAGAGAAAAAAAAATAGATAAATAAAAAAAAGCGGGTTCACAGAGATTCTGTGTTTGACCTTTTCCCACAGAGAATACCTTGAGTCACAATCACATGCATCGCTGCAGCCGCGTGGTAAAGAGTCACGGGGTGAAATTATTTGAATAGACACACAAAGGATCCCGGCTTGTTTGAAGAGCCGCTCCCTGTGTTTTGCACGCGCTCTTTTGCCATGTCTGGGGCAGAGATGCAAAAAAAAACAGGGCAGCGCGCTGAAAGGGGAGAGAGGGAGGGACGGAGGGGACAAGGCAGGGGAAGGCAACGTACAGTGGAAGGAAAGCTGGCGGGCTCAGATAGCTGCACATCATCCCAATTACTGGACTGGATGGTAATTATGGGAGCGAGAGACACAATTCAATACTGAGAGAGGGGGTAAACTCGCTGCAGGGGAGTTGTCTTGTAAAAAAAAAGGTGGGACGGACAGAGTTGCCCACTCTGCCCTGTGTGCGTTTGCGCCGAGCATGACGCAGCTCAACGAGTGCAGGAGGAAAAAAAAGAGAGAGCCTCCGACAAAGAGTTGAGGAAAGAGAGAGAGAGAGAGAGAGAGAGAGAGAGACAGCTTTTCATCCATCTGTTTATATAAACATACTATTCCGGGCACGCACTCGTAGACACCAACACGCAGACTGACGAGTGTAAACACACAAATGTGCACGTGAACACACACACATGTTAATGCAGACGGTTGGGTTGTTTATTTTTTTTGTGTGTGTGTGTTTTTTTTTCCAGAATAAAATTTGTCACAGCCCTTATTTGTCCAACGTTAAAATTAGAAGCGTTAACACCCACGTGTCGCAAAAACAGGTGTTAAAATGCTAATGCTAATGCCAGGCTGTCGGCAGACAGCGCCCGGATCCGCCGGCGTCAGGTCGAGACGGCGAGAGCGCCAAGTTGAGGGAAACAGGAGGAGGAGGAGGAGGAGCGCTTGTTTCTGAATCAGAGGAGAGAAAAGTAAGGGGGAGGTCTCCTAAACAGGGCTGGGTGGAGTTGGGGGGGGGGGTTTGGGGGGGGTCGTGGTCGGCCTGCCGGATCACCACCGGCGCGTTAGTGGTCGGTTGCCAAGGGTAACCTGCCTGGGGATCCAGACTCTACCTTGCACCTCGCCTGCTGAGGAGTCAGAATGGAGGCAGTGGGAGAGAGATGGAAGGAGAGGGAGGCGGGACACACGTGGAGAATGGCCGACGGTCGGAGGAGACGGGTGGAGATGGAGCCCCCCCCCCGCAGAAAGATGATTACCTGAGAACGGGGCGCATTAGACATCCGCGCTCCAGCCACGCGGCCCCTCCGCTTTGACAGCCTACTGAAGAGGAGATTCATTTTATTTTGATTTGGGATTCATTTCGCTTCGAATCCACCAAGTCCCTGGGTGATAATATCAATTCGTGGGCTGCGCCCTCCCACTAAGCGCCGAAGACGCCGATTACGGCTGTTCAAATTCACACCATTTGCGGTGTAATTGCTTCAACTTGGAGAGATTATGATTCAGTAAGAAGATGAAGTGTATCTCTGGTTGCTCGAAACACCGTCGTAATGGAGACGAATTAGCAGGCGCCGGTGGAAAAAAAAAACAAAACACTGCGCAGAACAATGCGTGCGCATCCCGACGTGCGCGGCGTGGCCCCGGCAGCTGTTTATCATCTGTCAATGACAAGCGGGCCCCTGGAGACGGAGCCCAAAACGCAGCTCGGTTCCTCTATTGGCAGCCACAGAGGCCCTGTTGGACGCATGAATGGAGCTTTTCAGGCCGCGCTTCAAAAGCCGATCCCCAACGAAACGCAATCTATGTGCTCTTTATTGTGAATCAATAAAGGCGACGTGACGGAGGAACAAAAGACTGATCACGCCGAAATTAATTTGTTTAAAGGTCCGGTGGGGGTGGGGGTGGGGTGTGGGTGTGTGTGTGTGTGTGGGGGGGCTATTCGCACAGATGGAATATGGTATTCACACTCGGTTTTTATTGGGGAATAATTGCAAAAAGACCTTGGAATGAGCGCTTTGTGGCCCCGCTGGATGGTGGCACGATGTCTCTATGGCGGCCCAGTAAAAGTCAAAAAAAGAGCAAAGAAAGAGGCTCAGCTTTAAGTGAACATTTGAAGGGGGTACAAAAAAAAGGCAATAAGACATGGATGAGTAAAGTTAATTAAGTTTTACTCTGAAAATTGTGTTCAAAATGTAACTGTACGTTTCCCGGCTCCCGTCGGCTCTTTTAAGTGATGTTTTATGTCTTTTTTCTGCATTTGAACCGTCGTATTCTTGGACGAGCATAACTCACCACAGAAAAAAAGTCGATATTAGAGAAGCCTTAGTGTGGCTCCATTCACAATTACCAATCGCTTTCAATGCTCACCACTGGCGTCTCATTAAATATGCAATCTCAGTGAGTCATCTCCGAACTACAAAGTCGGACCTGAAATAAAACATCTGCTTTTGAACTCCTTTATTTTCCGGAGCTCCACTCGAGCTGCTCTCACAGATAAAACGCCGTCTGTTGAAGCGGTGCCTCAGCTCATCAGCCGGTGGAGACGAGCCACTCCAGCGTCCTGCCGTCAACGTCGGCCCCACCGAAAAAAAGCCTCGAGGCCGTGACAGCCACCGGGCAGAGGCCGTGATTTGACACCTGCCTCTTTGTCTTGAGGACACACCTCCAAACCGCCAATCAAACAGAACGTGGAGTTCATCTCTTGTCATCGCTGCACTGTCACATATGACAGTAGGTGCGAATGCAGATCCCCCACCAGGTGCTTGTTCACGTGCATGTCACCTCACTTCTGGGCTGCTCCCAGTTCAGTTTCTCTTCTCTTTCCTTCACTTTTTCTCCATTGTAATCATTTCTCTTCTCACTTCCTCTTAAATAAATAATCTCGTTGCTTGATTGAAAAAACAAAAAACAATAAAAACACCGAGCGAGTGACGCAGCGCCTGAAGTTGCATAACATGGTGTTAATTACAGCAGTCACCACCTGACAGCGACGCCGTTCGTGGCGTGAGCGCACCAGCTAAAAGGGATTACAAGTGATGCGCGGTGTAAAATATGAAGCGTTTCACCAGCAGCTGCTTTGTCATCTCGCTTTTGACACCGCAGATATTATGTGACAAAGTGCGCCTCGGCTGTCACGCGCCGCGCCCCCCGTGAACCCTGATTTATTTGTTCACACCGCACCAGCAGGGCTCCAGGTACACTCGCACGCACTGGTTTCTCCGTCTGCCATCCACGCCCTCGCGTCTCTAGTGTCCCTCGAGGTGGGGGGGGGGGATCAAGGTGTCCGGGTCACTCACTGCAGTGAGCAGCTGGGTTTTTTTTTTTTTTTTGGTTCGTGATTTGGCCTCCAGGTGGGGGTGTTGTGATCCAGACTCGAGCATATTTTGGAGAGAAGAAGTCAGAGCAGGTTCAAGTCGGGCCACTTCTGCCTGCGCCAGTGAACATTTAACTAAATAGCAACCGTGAGTCGATGGAGCTCGTTTCAAACGAGGGGCCTCCTGCTCCACCAGCGAGTGGCTGTGACCCGATGGCGTCCGTGCTGCGACCCCCCCCGACTAGTCTAATTCAATGAACGTCCGGAACACCGGCGGCGACTGGGTCGGCGGGGTCCGCCCTCTCCCGCGGCGCCGGTTCAAGCAGCCCCCCGCCGGGCGACATATGCCGGCTCAGCGTGCGCGGCTGTCACGTCGGCTCGGCGGTCCGAGTTGTCGCACTTAGCGCTCACTCATTTCTGATTCGCGACCGCACCCGGAGAATTAGGAGGCGCGCTAAATCAGCCGGAACCTCGAGAAGATGATGAGCGCTGAAGATTGATTAAAAGTGAGGTCGGGGGGGGCTGGGGGGGGGGGGTTTAAACCACTGCCCGTCGCTGAGACTTACTGAGGGATACTGGGTTCAACACACCAGCGCTGGGGATGGTGCGAATCAGATAAAGGTGATTGTTTCCTGCTTTTGCTTTGTTTTATTCTTTTTTTTACATTTTTTTCCCTCCCAGATGAGTCAAGCTATCAGCCCTCCTGCTGGAAATAAACAGCGTGTGGCATCTCAGCAGCTGTCTTAATGTGTCAGTGCCATTTAGAGTTACTTTCACACAGGTTTTTCTTTTTTTTCCCCCCCAGATCGAGAGAGGTGGCTGGGACGGAGAAAACAGCGCCAGGCAGCAACCAGGCGAGCGGGAGCAGCTGCGTGTTTCGGATCAGGGAGTGTGGAGGAGAGTTAGAGAGGGAGGAGGGTGGTGGTGATAGTGGTGGTGGTGGGGGTGCTGAAATGGAGACGCGAGTCGCCAGCACCTAAAATGGCTGAATAAACAGGGGGTGGGGGGTGGGGGGTGGGAAAAAGAAAAAGAAATCTAGGTCGTTCTGTCTCTCCCACTTGAAGGAACATTGAGGGAGGCGGCCTACTTCCTGGACGCTTTGGACACTTTCGGGCCACGCCGTCGTCGGGCCGCAGTTTTTTTCCCTTCCGACCGAGAGAGATCGCGCGGTATTATTCATGAACTGCAACATAACAGTACATTTGCATTCACATCCACATGCATCCCGCTCCGTATGCTCGGCCGTCCTTGTCAATTATTCCCCTTAATTATTTTTTTTCTCCTCACTGTATCGAAAAAAAAGCATTATTTTTCATAGAATTAATTGGCCCAAAAGTAATAAGGCACCAGTCGTTTTTCTTCTTCTTCTTCTTCTCTTTTTTTTTAAAGGCAATTTTCTTCTCCATAATATGAAACTGCTAAAAGATAAGTGCATATCAAAGGCTCAGCAGATAGCGGCTCATTGCTGCTCTCCTCTCTCACAATTAGCAGGGCTGCCTGCAGAGAGGAGCCATGAAATCTCGGTGATTGGAATGCAAGGAGATGCCGACGTAATTCGATGCAAAAAAAAACAAAACACCATTAACGTTAATCGGGTCCCCCCGACGATTGATTGCGCTCGGGCGCGCGCCGATGCCTGTCACCTGCCGCGTCGATGCGCGGCAATCGAAGAAGCTGGATACGGCCGCGCTGTTGTCTGTATTCAAGACGGCGACGCTTGCTCATAAACACAGAGAAAAAAGCCTCAGACAGGGCGTCAAGTCCAGCTGGTGTTTGCATGTGTCTTCTTCTTTTTTTTTTATTTCCAGGACAGTATCAGTATAAATAGGTCAGATGTAGAAGTATGGATCGAGCCCGGCGATGACGCCACATCTCGGAGTGGATCTGTTTTCCTTTTTTTTTATCTTTCTCCGTTCAGCGATAACTACATAGAGGTTCACAAAGGGCAGAAAAACAGCGCGGCGGAGAAAGTGACAAATACATCGTCTCTGTGGCAAAGACAAGTGGGAGGCTGTGTTTTTTAAAATGTCACGGAGACTCTTCAAGGTCCGGCCCAGGTCAGGCTGAGCCGCTGAACCCCGACAGGACTGCGGGGACACTAGCCGCTCCATGTCCCGCACACACATACACACACATAATGAGCATCTGTCACCTTGACTCCTTAAAAAGTCTCCAGAGAGACACACACTTCTTTCTGGAAGAGTTCGAAACACACACATATGAACTTGAGGGGAACTCAAGACTTTTTTACATTGTTTTATTTGTGTTTTTGTCTCTAAAGACACGATATATGACGACGTCGCTTTTGTGTGTTGTGGAGCAGGTCTGAGGAGCTGTAGCCTCAAGTCTGTCCCGAGACTGACTTCTTATTCAGTAGTCACGGTTTCTAATGTCGTCCATTTTTTTCGTTCCCTCATCAACTGCACACCAGTAAGTGTTTGTTTGTTTATCGCATTTTTTTTTTTACATCTGTAAGGTCTGAAATGCAAAATAAACTCCTCAAGGTTGTTCAACCTAAGAGAACAATAGAAACTCCCCCGGCCCCCCCCCCAAAAAAACCCCATCCTCCTCCAGAAAGAGTTTTGGATCGTTGGAACGTTGCTTCTTATTACCCGTCCTAATATGTGAACTCCGCCAGGCGCAACAATTTAAAATTCAGCGGCGCAACCTGAATATTTTACACAACTCTGCGGTTGCCCGTATCGGTTGGTATTTGAGGATTAGCCTTGAATAGGTGAGGCGCTCCAGTCAGAGAAGAATTGATGCCTCGACTTATTAGGCGTTTTTTGACATTTACGTCTTTCGCACTGGTGGGAGTACAGAAAAAAAAAGAGAAGAGAGTACAGAGTCCGAGTCAGTTTGTTGCAGTCCAACAGCTGCTCGCTCCCCTAATGCCGAGCGAGCGTGTTGCGCTGGCGAAGGCATTCGGCCGGGCGGATGTAACCCCCAGCTAAACAGTCTTCAACAGGCTGCAAAAAAAAAATAAAAGGAGCTCGAGAATAAGAGAAACAAAAATCGCGCCCCCCCCGCTGCTCTGTTCCCCAGCTGTGTTTGCCACAGTCGAGCAAACATTACTCCGCTGCTCCTTTCTTCTCACCTCCCAGCTTCCAGCGCCCCGCGAACAAACCTCCCCCCCCTCCCCTGCCAGCCTGCCCGCCCGCCTGCCACCCGGCCTCTCCTGCCTCTTGCGCCCAAGCCGAGTGGAAAAGGAAGGTGCAGCCTCGTTCCTTCTGCCAGATGCTGCGGGGACTCCGGGCCAAGGCAGGCACAGTGGGGGCCTGTCATCCGGGGGGGGGGTGTGTGGGGGGCTCGCTGTCGGCCCAGTTTATCTGTCAGAGAAGGCGTCCCCACACTGTCGCCCCTGAAGGGGGATTAGACACACTGCACTGACTCTCTCTACCTCTTTCGATCTTCACCCCCCCCCTTCGCCATATCTCCAGCCCTTGTTTGTCGCTCCTTCTTTCCCCCCCTCCATCAGCACTTCCCCTTCTCTGTCCTCGATCTCGCTCGGCCTTCCCTCACGGAATTTGTCAGCCGCGCGCTCCACTGAGCCAGCGCCGCGGACAGGTTACGGTAGCCGAGGAGGTGTGTGTGGGTGGTGGGGTGGTCCGGCAGACCCGGTGATGCGAGGCGCCAATGGCCCCTCCGTGCGCATTCAGCTGCCGACACGGGTTATGGCATGAAAACGCCCATGATGTATTTCAATCCGTCTTTTTTTTCCCGTCCATACCTGACAGCTGGGCGGGTGAAGAGATGTCAGATGATGCTTTGTGAGAAAAAGCCCAAAATACACGGCTGTCGCTCTCAATATCACCTGATTCTCTCCATACAGTTGCATGGAAGTCGTTATTCACAGCTGTTTAGGCTCTAAAACATTCTAAATGATTTCGTTTTGAGTCAATTTTGGACGGTCCCCACTCAGGACACTTGGATTACATTGGACGAGCAGTATGGAGGAATACTGACACGTTTTTGTGGACT
>JAUESF010000019.1:10979948-10992041 GCA_032274765.1 Malacoctenus tetranemus | reverse complement strand
CTGCAGTGAACAACAGATCGTAAAAGATCATCAAATAAAACCAATGTTATGCAACTGCGAGGTAACTGATCCATAACCTGGGCCTAAACTAAGAGAAGACCATGTTTTTTGTAATATTTATATCTCCATTAACAAAGAAATGCACATTTGTTCCTCACCGTCTTTGCTGCCATGTTTATTGTAAAAATACAATGCATTCTGGGTAGCCCGTACTTTAAGGGAGGTAGCGGAGAAGCTCAGATTAAAGGAACGGAACGGCCATTTCGCTCCTCAAACTCGCTCCATAATTTAACTTCCTACAAATTGGGACAGCACTTGAACTTTGCGGGAGTGCACATTTTGAGGATTAAGGTTGAGGATTGAGGATTAGGGAATTGAAGAGAATTGCAATGCAACCAGTAAGTTATTGAGTGTGAGTGCAGCACAAGATGACAAAATGACAACACAGGTCACTGATCCCTCATCATAAGATGATCATATGAACACAAACACCAAGTGATTGGTGGCTCGGCCTGCTATCAGCGTCCCCCCCTTTGGGACAATGATGCTGATCACCCAGCGCCACATTATTGGCCTCAGCCCCCTGTGCGAACGCCGGCGACGTCACCGCAATATAACGCGTTCTCCCGGCGAGAAACGAGCCGACGGGCAGAATCGAAACGAACAAATCTAAATAACAAAAGAGGCGCGATGGAAATGACCCCGGCCGCTCCGCCGCGTGAAGGCACTTATTTACCAACAAAGTTACAATAACGCTGACTGTGTGTGCCGCGCGCGAGCTGCTCGCAAAAACAGCTGTGAGTTTGTTTTGTTTTTTTTGTTGTTTTCTTTTTTTTTTTTTTCCCCGAGCGTTTTATTTCCGTGCGGGGAATCAAATGTGGGAGGTAAGAAAACACGGAGTCAAATAAGACGCCGTAATGTTATCAGAGGCCACGAGCCATAACCGTGATAATATCTATCTTTCCCCGCCGCGGCGGGGGTAACTCGATCGAGGCAGTGCATCGGCGGCCGTATACGAGCTGATGCACACAGGTACACATCAAACATCTTATATTAGGTCTGTCAGAGTGGGAGTGGGAGGGGAGGCGAGGGGAGGGGAGGGGAGGAGGCTCGATGGGGAGGCAGAAAGCGTTCGACGGAGGCACGCCAAGAGGAGAAAGATGGATGGGGGCGAAAGGCAGGAACAAGTGCACCAAAAGGGGATGAATTATGCATCCTGACTCCTGCATTAATTCATTAAAAAATACATACGTTTGTGCATGTATGCATATAATGCGAACTGGGGGGGGGAGCGAAGAAGGGATTCAGCACGCCGGGTGTAATGTAGCATTTACCATCCGCGGCCAGTCATCTCATTCCCTATCTTGTGTCTGACTGTCTGCACTGGGGCTTGTTTTTTTTCAATTATCCTGCGGCCGCACCTCTTTTTTTTCCTCCGGGCGAATTAGCGTGGGGGTGGTGGGTGGTGGTGGTGACTCGAGTGGGTAATGGAAATCCGTGCGCCCGCGGCTCCATTAAAAAGCGCGAACCTGATTGGACGTCAATCCATGTTTATTTCAAGGAGAGCGAAAGATGGAGGATGAGGGTGGAAACGTGGGGGTTTGTTTTGCTGTTTTTATGTGCAGCAGAGATCTGATGGAAAAACTGCGTCTGGCACGTCCGGTCAATCATTTGGGAAAGTTTATTTTTTTAAAGAGTATTATCACAAATAAAAAAGAGTTTTTTTTTTGTTATCCCGAGGTGGAACAAGTGCAAAGCATAAAAATGTCACCGCTAATGTGACTCCTCAGCGAAGCATTTTTAAGGCCCCTCACTAACATCGCCACAAATCAAATTAAATAATCCTCGTTAAAGGCTGGAAATGTTAAAAGCAAACAAACAAGTGATAAAAACTCCACAACAGGGGAGAGAGAAAGTTTAAAGTTCAAACAAAGGCAGCCGGCGTCGCCGCTTTTAGGAGCTCCCGAATCACAATCAGCCGCCTTAAATGTCACACTCGTCCACAAACTGGCAACCGGAGGGGCGCCGTCGGGATGAGTTTGCGCGGAGGAGCGCGGCGCGTCTTCCAAGTCGCCCCGGACGGGGGGGGGGGCGGGGGGGGGGGGACGGGGCGGGGGCGGCGTCGTAACTCTCGCAGGAGTCGTTATCTTGTCAGGTGCCTACGACTGCCACTTTTCTCTCTTAATTGGAAAACCCCCCCCCAAAAAAAGAGAGGTGGGGGGGGGGCTGGCAGACGTGAAACTTGATGGAGCGCTCTTAAAAATTTCCAGCGCCGCGGCAGCAACTCGTCTCGTCGGCGCCGACGTCTCCGAGAAGGAAGGAGTTCACCCGGGCTCGGAGGAGGCGCCGTGAACCGAGCTTCAACTCCCCCACCTGGCATCTACCAGCGCTTGAACAACGCAGTTCTCGAGAGCCCGAGTGCAGAACGGGCCGGGAAACCGTGTCTGGGTATTATTCGGAGGATGAGATCACCTTCTGCTGCTGACTTCCTTTGAGGGAAATGACGTGGATGTACAAGATATGGTAATTTATGCCTTATTTTGGGGTTTTTTTTGTGATTCTCACAGCCACTAATGATTAAAACTGACGCTCGCGCCGTCGCAAAACTGCGTCTTCAAAGGAACAGAAGGGAGCTTCTCCCAAACCAGACAACATTTTGACAGCTCCGAAAGCGTCACCTGACAATCCAGCCGCTCCCATGGGAGACGTGGTAATTGCGCGCCATTGCAGGTGGAGGGGGTGGGTGGGTGGGGAGGTTCCTCGCGTCGCGGTCGCGTGTTCGCGTGTCACATCTCGGGGTAATCTTCCAACCTGCAGCCTCGCGCGCCGTCCCCGGTGAGACACTGTGTGACTCACAGCCGCCCCGTCTAGCCCACGGCTTAGAGTTCTTCTGTCATGGATTTGCTTGTACACATACACACACACACACACACACCTCGCTGCTAATCACTGCACCGTTGCCACTAGTCACCCTCTTCGACTCCCCCTCGCGCTAAAAAGTCATTTGCGATTTAAAAAACACACACTCGATACGACAGCTTAAGGTTATTTTTCATATAAACTCAGGGCGGTGTACTTTACTCCGCGCTGACAAGGATCCTCCTCGGTTCAGCCCCCCGTCTCACCCCCCCACCCCCACCTCCCCCACGGCAGTCAAATAGGGCCCACCTCGTAAAAACGAGATCCCTGCGATGGCAGAATGTCGCCGCTCACCTCGGCAAATTACCCCAAATTACCCCTCGGATTTCAAACCGAGCGTGCAGTTGTTCTTTAGCAGTTAGAATGTAAACACCACAATCAGCATTTTAATTCATGATTGCCAAACAAGCCGTAAGCTAATCACGGAGAGGAGATAATGAAGAAAAAGCGAACGGGGGGGAGGGGAGGGGGTGGTGGGGGTGGTGTGGGGGTGTGTGTGGGTGAAGACTGAGGAGGGAGCTCGTGATTAGGTCTCACTTTGGGCGCCGTGCTGATTCAGGAGGCGAAAAACTGCAAGTTGCGGGACGCTTAAGTCGCAGCCAAGGTCGCCGAAGGACACGACAGATTATCTCCGTACAAGTTTTTATCCCACCCCCCCTTCCAACCCCCCACCCCTTTTTTTTGTTGTTGACTCTGGAGCAGAGGGGGTGGGGCGCGATTCCGAACGTTTGAAGCGCGCCAGCGTGGAGTTTTTTAACGCGCCGATTCCACCGCCGCGACCCGATAACCGCAAAAAAAGGCTGCGGCCGTGGCCCTGGGCCTGCCGGGACCTTTGGCTCGACGTATATCTGGAATCGACAGGCGTAATGCCTTTAACCTTTTCCTCCGGATTCATTACCGCGCGCGGGAACGCTGACGGAGGAGAGCGCGGCGCCTGTCATTAGGAGTTATCCTCCGCTGGCATTTTCCACGCAGCGCCCCCCCCACCCCCCTACCCTTTTTCACGTCGCACCCTCCCCTGCACGCCGCAAAGTTGTCTCAGCGAATCAGGCAACTTCCCCCTGAGGTGGCGCCCCCTTCTGTCTGAGGACAAGAGGGCCTGACGCGGGTGCGGATGATAATACGCGACTCGCGCGCTGTTTACTTCTCCCTCGCGGAGAAACCAAATCCACCAAACTTGAGGCTAAATATTCACTCAAGGTCTGATTAATAATTTACTGCTCACCTGCGGCAACATAAAAAAAAATAAAAGCGAGTCGTTCTTTCTTTACTCTGTTGGTGCCGGAGTGATCATGGAAGAGTCTCTCTGAGCCGCCATTGTTGCCGAGCCTTCCATGGTTTAAGGCGACCGTCTTTGTTAATATTAAATGAAACCTGCTTTGTTTGCACACCCTCGGCTGTCAATAAATCATTTGATATATTAGCACTGCATCGTCCCCCCCTCTCCCCCACCGTGCAGCAAAGAGGAAGCCACACTGTGTTCCGAACACGCTGCTCCTCTGAATGAATCGGCCAAGTCTCCGGTCGCTCTGGTTTTTCCTCTTTCCCCCCCCCCCTCTGTAATAATAAATTCATTAGCGCGTGAGACTGGCGGAGCAGAGACGTTCGCCGCCCAGGCACTCCCAGCCAAATTATGAGAGGTGCCCCCCTGCCCCCCCCCACCCACCCCACCCCGGCTGGGCGGCAATATATCTGGGAAAAAAGAAGGAGGAATTAAAAATGCATCCGCTCTCCCCTTCCTTCAGACGCTCGTGCGATTAGCGAGACGCTCGGGAAAAGCACGCAGGGAGGCGCTTCTTTTCCCCCCACCTCGCCCCTAAACTGTACATCTATATCGCTCTCCCGCCCCTCCCCTCCCGCCCTCCCCCCTCCCCGTTCCTCTTCCTCGTCCACACATGCAAACAGCCGCGCGCACGCACCTCCACTTCAATGCCGCGGTACTGTAAAGGCAGCGCCGTTGGGCCGCCCCCCGCCCCCCCTCATCTAGGCGGAGCAGATGGCTGCGTTTCTGCACCACATGGCCGGCACTCAGGAGATGAGGGGGGCCGCTCTTTAAGAAGAAAAAGACTTTCAATCTGCCTTTTTCGCAACTGTGGCTCCCGCTTTTTTTTTTCGTCCCCCCACCTCGGCGCCGCCGCGTCCCCCCCCCTCCTAAAAAAACCTGCCTCCTCTCACCTCCGGCATCGGCGACGCGGCGCCCTCGGCGCTCGGCGAGCCGCTGTTGATGATTATGTAAATACTTAATGCTTATGTAAACGAGTCGAGCGCAAGGTCGCGATGCGAGGCGATTAGGATGCCGCGTGGATGCACAAGTCGACTGGCCAGGAATTTTAACGCGCCGCGCCCCGTGTTCTATCATGTTCCTCCAACATGTGGGAACGCGCTGCATATGTATGGAGAGGCTGCATTCATTATTCATGCCCGGAGTTGGTTTGGATGTGGTGGAGAAGTCGGGTTGGTTCTGGAGAAGGGTGCTGGAGTCGACTTTTTTGTTGCTTTCCTTTATGGGGGGCCTGCATGGTTTGTATAATTCACACTGGAGCACGAGCCCCCCTCCCCCTCCGTCGAAGACTGACACGAGGTATAAAGGGGGATGAAACCGAGCGGAGCTGCGCTCTGATTGGACGAAGGGGCGGGGCACTCACGATGTGGAGCATGATGTAGTCTCCCAGGCGCGGGGCGCTGTCGATGCGGACCAGGATGCCGTCCTTGATGGTGGTGCTGAATCCCACCGCCAGCCGGTCCGTCCGCGTGCTCGGCCTCTCGTTGTTGGGCCACGTGTAGGTGATGAGCCCTCCGCCCTTACCGAAGATGTAGGTGGTGCCCGCTGTGAGGAAGAAAAAGAACAAGTTGGAGTTAAAAAAAAAACAAGCAAACGTCCAATTCGCTCGTGTACAATCGCAAACACGCGTCCCTGACAAAAGCCCATCCTGAAATGCCTTCATTAAAGGATCCTGTGCAACAGTAATTCCTTTACAGCTGCCTCGCCGCCCGTGTAATTGTGCCTGCCGAGCGCTATTTCGGGAGCATAATGGTATTCAGCCGCCGCCACCTTTTGGGGGAGGTGTCAGCGGCTCCCCTGGTGCCATCTATGACCTATCCAGCTCTTAAATATAGGCCCTTCCCTGGGAATAACAGGCAGTATGGCCGGGATCGGATAAGCCTCCCGATCCTCATGTATTATATATGAGACCTGCAACCAAAGAACAAAGGTTGGCGCGGGAAAGAAAGGAAACGAGCGTGTGTGTGTGTGTGTGTGTGTGTGTGTGGGGGGGGTGTTAGAGGAACCTTTGTTGGTTTGATTTGACAAATGGGCTCTCTGAGTAAAAGACCTTGGTACAAGTGGGGCAACAGAAGTATCGCAGACGTTCCCGGGCCACGGTGCAGATGTGTGACGGACACATGTGTGGCTCCGAGCAGCTCGGCCCCCCCGAGCCGCCGCATCGGCGACAAAAACAAACACAAAAAAATCCCCCAAAAACAAACTTGTGGATTTTTTTCTCTCCATCTCTTATCGTCACGCGGAGCGGCGGCGAAGTTTTAGCGTTCGCTCGCAGCGTTGGACTCCTTCCAACTTTTTTGATCGCTCCCTTGAGGCGCGTCGGAATTAAGGCGCGGGAGCCTTGAGCCATCTCGTCCACATCCGGGGCCGGGATAATCGAGAGATCAAAGGCATCAGACCTCCAGTGGTAGAGAGAGAGAGAGAGAGAGAGAGAGAGAGAGAGAGAGAGAGGGGGAGAGAGAGAGAGAGAGGGGGAGAGAGACTGGCGGACGAATCAATACGGAAGACAAAACCGACTCCAGTGGCCTCGAGGAGAAGCGCAGCACTCGGCCCACCTCGCGCGACTTGATGGGGGGTCGCTAATGAAGTTTCAGAGCCCTGGCGTCCGCATGTTCATTCTTTTCTTCCTCCTGCCTCCGCCGAGCCCTCCGCGTTCCTTTCTTCCGCATTGCCGCCTCTATATCTCCTCCTTTTTTTTTTTTCCTTTCCCCTCTCGCTTCCTCTCCAAGTCACCTGAACATCTGCTCGGCCGTGTGATGGGTGCCCAGCTGTCTCGCCGCGCTCCCCCCCCTTCCACCCCATCCGAAGCAGCCAGCAATCTGCTCCGCGGTCCGTAATCCCCCCGAGACTCCGCCGACATATGGAGGCGAGGGACTGAGCGAGAGGGAGAGGCTCCGCTGACCAGATGAGCGTCTCTATTTGCCTTCCGGGCGCACAAACAGGTCCGAATTTTACACCGCTCAGGTGTCGGCGCCGCGCGCCACCAGCTAAGGTCGTCTGCGCCGGGATGAAAAATAGAAGGAGAAGAAGAAGAAGAAGCGAGGCGTCGGAGGCCTCCGACAACGGCGCCGCTTCTCGTGACTAATAACCATAAACGGCTGGTTTAACACGGGCGCTTCCCTTTGAGGATGCCATTTTTTCTACCCCCCCCCACCCTTCCCCAGCCTTAACGGAGGGGACAATAAAATCAACGGATTTGCTTTTGGTGACGGAGCGGGCGACCAAAGACGATCGCTGTATCACCTTGCCCCGCGACGGCGCGTGACATCCACAGCGATGCGTCATTAGAAACGAGGCCTTACCCCCCACCCCCTCCCTCCACCCCTCCACCCGACGCCACCGAGGCGACAGAAAGCAGCCTGCAGCCAGGTTGCACCGGATCTGGCCCCCGCTGTCTCGCTGCCTCGAAGTTTTTCGTCTTGCCAAAAGAGTTGAGGCAGACTCGGGCAAACGAGCAAACTTTGCCTATCTCATCTCACACACACTCCCTCCTTCTTTTTTTTTTTCTGCAGGGGATGACGATGATGAGCGGCAAAGATACAAGCACCCCGGGGAGCCAATTATCACATTGAGGAGATTTGCTTAGTGTTTCAAGAAGACAATGTTCGCCATGAAGTACACACACACACACACGCACATGAGCTTCACACGCGCACGGAGGCAGGGGTGCGAGCGGTGACTGACGTGCGCGCACGCACATGCAGGCAGACGGGCTGACAGAGGCTCAAAAGCACATCGCGATGCCCGAGTATGAGAGTGTGCAAACACGCACGCACGCGCACATGCACACACACACAGAGACATGATGCCTTCTCACATACAATCACACAAGTGGGTGATTATCTGCACAAGTACAGAGGAAGAGAGAGAACACCGAGATCGACCAAATGTTACACGTAACCCCTCCTCACCCCTCCCCCCTCCTTTCTCCCCCCCTCCTCCCTCCCAAATCAACAGCCTGCCGGCCCAGGCTGCACCGGCTGTATTCCCACACAGGCGCGCAGGGAGTCCGCGGCATATCAATTTGCCGCATGCAAAGCCTCTGAGTGTGGCATCATCATCCCTTATAGAGGGAGATTGCTGCTGCAGAGGGAGAGGGTGGGAAAAAAAAAACAAACTAAACAAAAAAAAAAGCCAAGAAAAACTCGGAGGTTTGAAAAAACAGATCCAGGCTGAACTCCCAAGGTCAAAAGTTTTCATTTAAATAACTTCACTGAAGCAAAAAAAAGGGCTTTTCCAGGCTACGGGGACCCTCCGTTCATCCCCCCCGCATGCTTAGGTCACCGATACAATTAAATTTGGGCAATTTTGCAAGAAGACTAATTAGAAAGGGTGAGAATAAGCAGTGGCTTTTATTTTTTTTTTGTCTTTTTTTTTCCCACATTCGGAGCATATTTTAACATGCGCATCCCCGGTTACCTCAGCTACCTCCGCCTTGGGCAGCAACTGGCCTCCAAAACTGTAATAACAATCGTCTTTTCAAGAAGCGCTTCTACTTTTTTTTTTTATGTTGCTTTGGTTTCTGAAATTAGTAATACCAAAAGCAAAAAATGAACTAGTAAAAAAAGAAGAAAAGCCAGTATTTCTTCATTAAAATAGAATAAATCAACAAGCACATTTTGTAGCGAGCGCGCTGTACATTAGCACGGGCAGTTTGCGTGAGTGTTCTACAGAAACGCGCCTCTAATTAAAAGTGCGCCGCGATTAAAGGGGGATGCCTCGCGTTGTTTGGCGAATGATGCAGGTTCATTAACAAGACGGGGCTCTGAAGAGATCTCGGCGCCGCGGAAACGCTTGTAAACTCCGTTTTTTTACCTTGATTTGCTTGGAAACGGTCGTGAAAAGCAAGGTGAGAGAGGAAAAAAAAAAAGCAATTCAGAGCGTTGGCTGCCTGTCGCTCCGCGGCTCAAAGTCCCCTTCAGTCGGGGCTCGGCAACTATTCGTACGTCCCCTTTCTCTTCCCTTTTAATTACCACAAACTATTCCACCTCCCCGCCCTCCGCACTTTGCGCGGCCATCATTCCCGGCGTTCTTTGAGTGCCGCGCGCCGGCCGAGCTATTTCCTATCGCCGCCCGACAAGGTTGACACATTAAACGGCGGAGAACCGATGTGTTCGATACACACGTGGCTTTCACGGCCATGGAAGCCTGGTGAAAAGCCAACTGCGGGGAAGATATCATCAAAGGAATCAAATCTACAAACAGATTACTGCGCAGGATGTTATTTTGGTGGATCAGAGGGGACTTTCATCTCCATCGCTGAATAATGTAATCTCGCTTGTGGCCAGTGGGTATTGGAGGGAGGCCATCTGAAATCTAATTGTAGCACATGGGTGCTCCATTGAAGCGGGAGTGGAGGGGAGAGAGATAGGCACCCCCCCCACTCCCCCCTACTCCCCCCTTTAGAGCTCCTCTCATGTTCACCTGTGAAGGACGGCAGGGGGAAAAAAAACGCTCTCAGGCCCAATTCGCTCGCTGCGTTTATGGCCGGCGACACAAACTGGCTGGAAGTTTTTTCAGCAGGGAGGGCGAGCAAAGTGGGAGAGGAAGCAGAGGAGGGGGGACATTTATGAGCAGGACGACGCGCTGACTCCAGACCAGCCACGGGATAAACAAATGACGGATGGAGGGAGGGTCGGACGGACTTTTATCTTCTCTGGGTGGAGGCCGGCGCAGCCTTCGAGGCGGTGGGAGGGGCATAAAACTACATCGCTTTGTGTATGTGACCTTCAGCATCATAAAGTGAACCTAAATGAGATTTACTGCGGTGGTTCACTTGTGACAATTCACTTTATTTTTTCAAATAAACAGCAACAAAACATGTGCTTATGCTGCGTATTGACAAAAGCAGCTCGTTCAGTAGGTATTTTAGCACCATAGTTTCAGGCTTGGGGCTGTTTTGGGTGGTGTTTGCGTGTTCCTCCCGTGTCCACCTTCATATACTCCTACTTCCTCCCACAATCACACACCTAATAAATCAGTTGTTGACTCCAAGTTGTCCACTGGACCGAATGTGTGTGTGTGTGTGTGTGTGTGTGTGTGTGTGTGTGTGTGTGTGTGTGTGTGTGTGTGCGCGCGTGCGTGTGAGACGGTCTCTTCATGTTATCCAAGTGATGGATTTTCTTGACCTCTTTCAGGTGGAGCCCGCCTTTCAGCCCAGAGTCTGCTGGGATCGTCCGCAGCTTTCCTGCACTACAGATGGATGGATGGAGGAATGGATGGATGGACGGACTGATTGGGACCAGCAGAGGAAAAAAATAAAAAGATTCCATGCCCCAAAATCACATGGTACACCTCCGTACCCCACATCTCAAACTTTCAATGGACAGAACCTCAAACAAAAACCCGGAGCTGTAGCGCTGGAATCGGCAACAAAGCCGGTGCGCCCGTGCGTCGCCTTCACAGCCCTGTGATTCATTGCATCTGCGGCGAGCCTCCGTTTAGAGACAAACTGTAGATGAGAGACTAGGTCAAAGCCTTGGCCTCTATTTCACGGAGGTCCCCCGAGGCGTGGAAGAGCAGACGGAAGGTCAGGACACCTGTCTGCTCAACAGAACTATGTTCTGTCCTTCAGGCCCCCACATGACATTACCCAACTCGAGGAGAGAGAGAGAGAGAGAAAAAAAAAAAGAGGAGGCTACAGTATTTTCACACAGCGCCAGAAAAATCGGCGAAGGTCGCCCGCTCTGGAGGCGCTTGACCAGTGGGAACCGGTCTGAGCGGAGGACACAGAAAAGGCACACGGGGGCCCGGAGCTCAAAAGTCTCCACCTAAAACACCAATTAAAGGACGCCACAAAAACCACACAAAAAAAAACCCCAAACACTTTTCATATACATGATTTCACTTGGGCGCGCGCCCACTCGCCTCGCTCCCTATCGCCCGCATGCACATTTACAAGGCCACAATGCGATCCATAAAAGAGCAAGAGCGGCGTGTCTGTTATAACTGGTAATTGGTTGTATTCAGACTTCACACCGTGCTGGGATAAAAACCTCCCTTTAGAGGTAGAAGACCCGCGGTAAAAAAAAAAAAACAAAAAGCCTCAGCCCGTCTGTACAAAGACTGCAAAAGAGGTGGCGGTCAAGCTCTTCTTTTTCTTTTTTTTTTAAAACTCTTTTCTTCTTCCTTTTTTTATGACAGAAGGCGGATGGTCGAGAATGACCGCGGGATTAAAAAAAAAAGAAGAATGGCATCACAGCACCGCGGCGACGAACGTTCAACTCTATAAAGACGCGCACACATTCAAAAGTCATCTACATAGACACGGTGAAGTCACAACTTTCTCACGCACGCACACACCCACACACACATGCACACCCTCTCCTCTCTCCTTGCCGTGTGTGTGTGTTGTTTATGTGCTTTTATGTCTTTCCCCTTGTTATCTCTTGGGCTTTCTGCAGCGCCGGCACCCCAGGGGACGGAGAAAGAAGACAAACACGGTTTGATGTGGTCGAATTTTCTGCCATCGGAGAATGAAGGGAGAGAAAAGGAAGGCTTCTAAAAAAAAAAAGATAATAATATAAAAAAAAAGAAGAAGAAAAAAAAAACATCCTGAAAGTGAGATGCAAAATGTAATTGCCTCCTCAATCATGTTCAAAAGAACTCCGTCATCACAATGCTTTCCCCCCCGCCGCGGTTCATACATGGGGATTTATTAGGCCCGCTGTCCTTCACACAACTACAATAAAGAGTCATCGGCGTCGGAATCGAATTGCGAGAGAGTGAGCTGTGTAATCACCGGGATTTATCTCCATTTTACAACCTCTTATCATTTCATAATTCACATTTCCAACTGTTGCCGCTCCTCCCCTCCGGGAGAGAGAGAGAGAGAGAGAGAGAGAGAGAGAGAGAGAGAGAGAGAGAGAGAGAGAGAGAGAGAGAGAGAGAGA
>JAUESF010000019.1:10954356-10970653 GCA_032274765.1 Malacoctenus tetranemus | reverse complement strand
CGCCTCGTCTTCGACTTCTCTCCAGTCTTTCATTCATATACCTTCAGCCCCACCCATGCCAGTCAGTCCCCGGCTGCTGCCTTTGAAGATGTACTTAGCTGAACTGACAGGAAATTTAAAGCGAGCGACGGCAGCTTTTCAACGGCTCACGAAAGCCAAAAGAAATCTGCCACTCCGCGCGAGTCAAACGGATGGGGGAATTGTTGCGGCGACGGGAACGGGGGGGGGGGACTATAGGCAAAAAGAAAAAACCTCCGTACAAAGCTCACTTCAATCCCTCACACACAGCTTGCGCTCCTGCGGCGCCCACCGAAATGAGCGGCGCGTGCGCGCGGGGAGACAAAAAAAAAGAAAAAAAAAAAAGCCCGAGCCTGCCGAGGCCCTGAGCTACCTCTGACAAAACCAGGAAGAACGCATCATTCAAACGGAAGCTGGCATGCCTTCATTCAACTGTTTCCCTCCCACCTCCCCCATCTCTCCCCTTGCCCTGGGACAAGACATTGGCACAAAGGAAGGAAGTTCAATCTTTCTTTTTGCTGCCTCCGTCCCGCGACAAATTGAGAAATTTATCCCCGTGCCCCCGAGAGCCAGCCTCATTAAAGCGTATCAACGCGGAGACCTTACCTATAGGCGCCGCCATTCATCGCGTTGCACCGAGAGAACGCTCGGTGACCTACACACTTTAACTACGTTGCGGCAGCGAGGGCGATGTGACGGAGGCCCCATTGTATAGTCGAGACATGAGCCCCTCGTTTCATCAAAGGGAAGACATCAATCCGCAGGCTGAGCCAATAGGGGCAACAGGTGCCACAGTCGCGCCCGGCCTATCAGGCGCTGACTTCATTTTCACCGCGGCGCCGGACGTGAATACCGATGAGGGGCCGCGCGACGGCGCGCAATAAAAAAAGCGTCTGAACCGGCGCCGCGGCTTTCGCCCGCGCTTGTTTGTTTACGCGCCGGTTTGTTTTGTGAGGGCGAGCGAGGGAGCTCGTAGGGGGGGGGACGTTCAATGACGTCTCCGCGTCTGGCTCCGCGGACAAAAGGCACATGCTCTGCATCACATACAGTAGCGGGGGCCGCTCACCTTGAGGTAACGCGACACGGGGACGGAGGAGAATGATAATATGCTGAATGCGATCCGCGAGAGGAAAACGCAGGGAAAACCGCACCACTGCTCTTTCAAGTCCATCATTTGTCCCCGCTGAAAAACCCCGGGCGACTTCCTGCCAAGCGAGTGCGAGGCAGAGAAGAAAAAGGAGGCTCTCTGCAGCGCCGCTCGTCCGCACTTGGAGAATCAAAGCTTTATCAAAGCATTTCTTATCTTGTTCACAAGCGGGGTTACACCAATCCCATCACTGCACTTGACCCCTGAGCTCCATCGAGGAGGCGGCGGATCCTCGGCGCGAGGTCTGAGGCCGCCCTGGGAATGACGGAGCGAGAGGCGGCGAGGCAGCCCGAGGTGAACTGTCGGGCTGCTCGTCCAGGCACGGAGACGGCCGTTTGTGCAACAAAATATGGGTTTTTCTCTCTTACTCGCTCTCTCACCTGTTGCATGTTTTCACATCAGGATGAATGGGAGAGACACTCTGGAGCAAAAGCAGGTTTTGTGCTCGTTTAGCACCAGAAAAAAGACGCTACTGGTTCAGCAGATTGCAGTTATCTCGAACTTTGTGGATCGGTTGCGTACATTTATACAGTCTGATGATGTTTGTCAGATAATACTGTTAAACAGCAGCGAAATATAATGTGATGTAAACAGACAAGCAGACATCTGATGGTGTTTCTATGAAAGGACCCAAACTATGAGGAACTGCTGATCAGGTCACATCAACGACTGGTCCAGACGGCTTCCAAATTAAAAGTTGTAGCTTCAGAGTAAAAGTCTGACATCGTTTATCCGTCCGTTCACCATTTGAATCTTGTTCAATCGACATTAAATGAAGTGGGCTACACTAAGGACACACACAGACACACACACAGATGATTACGAGTCATTCATCATGCTTTTAGTTTGCATGATTGTGTTGTGGGAGGAAGTTGGAGAACCTGATAAAAACCCAATGAAACAAAGAGATGCAATGAAAAAAATGGACCTTTCCTCTGGAGTCCAAACAAGCGTCGCACAATCCTTGGCGTAATTCATCAAAGCCACCCAGTGCCTATAGATTTACAGCGCAGGTGCTGTGGTTAGGACTTCAGTAGAAATCACTCAGCTTCATTTTTGTCCATTTTATTTTTTTTTTACACAAGCGAAGCTGTAAGTGGTGAGTGCTGTTTAGCAGAAGATCAGAGAAGGCCACAGCCGACGGACATCTTTAGTCATCTGCTCTCTGGGTTCAAACTCCTCCTCGATCACACTTTACGTCCCCCTCATTCAGTCTCTTTTCAATGATCACCGAGGTCGGGGGTCACGTTGTGAAAGCAGGCGTGCGCGGCCGATTCAGGAGGAGGACTGTGTAGCTTCAGCCATCACCACTGCAACATCCTCGCTGTTAAGACACGGGGCTTACATATGCTGTTGGAAAACGCCACAATACGACAATAATGGAATTTTAAATGCAAACGACGGCGTGGGGGAAGCGAGCCGGGATGAAAGCGAGCACTGAGAGGCATCTCTCTGCCATCGAACAACATGTATACATCCACTCAACAAGCCAGGCCGACATCAAACATCGAAAACAAAGTTAAAAGGGGGAAAGAAAAAAAAAAAAACAGAAGCGGCATCAAAGCCGTCTCCAGGAGAACGTTTTGCTCTGTCAAATTTCACACCTCCTTGATCAATTTAGATTTTTTATTTTGTTCCGTCTCGTACACCGCGAGCACCCTGCCAGCGACTACGGCGGAAGTTCCTCAGACTGATGGCGCTCTTACGTGCGAGGCTGAGACGCCTCCACGCCGCTGCTGATGAAAGACCAGATACGACAAAGGGAGAGAAAAAAAAAACACACGACGTGCACGTCTGCGCACGGACACACATGGATGCGTTGGTGCAGGTGCATGTATGAATTTCATCTCCACCCTCATACCTATTCAGTCACACTGCAGGGCCCTTTTCTTTTTTTTTTAAAATAGCCCCGGGCAAATATTTACATTACAGTATGCTGATTGCTTGGCTAATGGCTGGCTTGGAGTGCCTCTATTGTGGCGCGATGAAGGGGGGTGGTGGAGGGGGAGCAGCCAGGCGAGATACCAGCAGAGTAACTAAGGGGGTGGCAGGAGTGCGACGGGTGGGGGGGGGCGCTGGTGTCGGGAAATAAACTGTTAATGCGTCGGTGTGTCCGTGGGGGGGGAGGGGGGGAGGAGGGGGGAGGAGGGAGGGAAAAAAAAACACTGAAAAATGTGGATATATGAAGTCTCACATCCCATTACCCTGCCACAGTGCTCGTGCACACAAATGTTCTCGGCGCAGGCCTCCCGTGACTAACTGTCCTGCTCATTCTGGCCAGCTGCGTTTGTGTGTATGAAATGGGTGAGAGGGAACTATTACTCACGGGGAGTAATTTGCACCAGCATTACTGATACAAAACGAAAGAAGCAAAAAAAAAAGGGAAAACATAGAAAACATTAGTCGGATGCTAAATATCCTCATTTTATCCCATCAAGACTGCGGTTGTTGGGGCCTCTTCAGAATCTAATAAAAGATTTAGACAGTTATCTAAGCTCGCACAACCAAGCGGGAGAGATTAGACTCACAAACAAACTCCAAAGCAAACTCCGCGCTCGCTTTATCTCCGTTTGTTTTTGCCTGCATCGCTCCAGCAGAAACGTGATGGCAATCGCGTTGCACCGTCGACGGAGAGGGACGCTGCAGCGCGGCTGAGTGTTCCTCCACCCCCCCCCCCCTCCTCCATCCCCGCTCGCAAGACGTCGATCGTGCTTCGCGATATCGCGCCGAGTTTTTCACGTCCTGCTTTTTTGGAGGGCGGTGTGCATCAGGGTGCGCCGGCCGCAGGAGTGACCGGCCAGAGCCCCCCCCCCCACCTCTCCCTACGCAGGGCCGAGGGGTCCTTTCTCATTACGCGCTATCAGCGCTATCAGGTTTGGCTGTGAGGTGTTTCACTTATCAGGGAGGAGAACCAACAGGCTCAGGCCTCCCCCCCCCCACCTCCGCCCTCCCCTCTCTCTCACCAAACAGTTTAATTGGATCTTTTAGCACTAATCTGCTGCCCCCAAAACACAGCCTGGGTTTTAATTAAACGCGCCGCCATGTTAGATTTCACTTAGGGCTCCTTGAAATGCCACATTTAACTCGTCCTCAGCCACAGGGGGTGCAAGGCTGCACTTTAGCTCCCCCCCCCCCCCCCGCCCCCCCCCCCCAAAAAAAAAAAAAAAAAAAAATCAACTCACGCTGCATTGTGATCTGAAAACGTCACATGAAATGTGAAGCGACAGCGCTGGCATTCATTTAAAGGGACGCTTTCCGACCTGGTGTCCAGGCGCCAGCGATCACGCGGGGAGAGGGGGGGTAGGGGGTGGGGGGGCTCTGGCTGATCAGAAGACATCAAAGAAAGCAGGAGAAAAACACTTCCTGGAATCTGGATCAGACGCGAGAATCTACCTAATGTTGGTGAACGCGGGGGTGTTTTGGCTTCGCCGTTAAGTCTCTCGTTCGCACGCCACTCCGAAAAAAAAAAACAAAACAGCCCGACTGCCTCATCGCGGCTCCGCCGGGCTCTCCGATTAATACCAGAACTATTCAGCCGGAACGCATCGACGGCGCTCATATTTCTCTCGGAGACGGCCGTGAATGGATCACTCTGGCGGCGCCGCCGATAAATCAATAAAACATTACGCCGATGCAAAAAAAAAAAAAAAGAGTTCCCCTGAGGAAAAGGTGACAGGCAGGGGAGGGAGGGGAGGAGGTGGAGGGGAAGGAGGAGGTGGGGTGGGGGGGCGTCACACGTCGTGTCGCGGGGTTCGTCTTTTTCTGCCTATCTGGATTGACAGCGAAGGAGAAAGAATAAAGACGCTGAAGTGAGACGTGTTTTTTTTTGTCCCATCTGTGCGATGAAAAGGGGGGATTTTTCCCTTCGATCCAGGCGAGTCGTCTGACGGACCAATTAAAGCCCGCAGCAGCTGATCACCGCCCCGGCGAACGGCCGCAGAGGACGTCGCTCACACCGCCGCCACGCGGCGGCCATTACCGAGGCAACGCCGCATGGCGGAAGAAGGAAGGGGCCCATTACCGCACCCTCGGGTGCAGACGGCCCCCGTGCTGACACTGTATCAGCTTCTTTTTTTTCTTCTTCCCCAGCCTGAAAGAGCTTTCGCTAAGCACTAACCAGTGAAGGTTTGACTATTTCCTCACTTACAACCACTTACAGGAGTCACATTGAATCAATGCCTGTGGATGGTTTGATCGGGCGAACCTCGCCCCCCCCTCCCCCCGCCTCAGAAGCCGAGCTCATCCCCCTCGACTCAGCACACTTTCATTCCTTTACATTGCCTCTTACCCCACCACTTCTACTCTTTACTGCCCAAGGGGGCTTTTTTCTTCTATTACAGAAGTCTAATTCTCTTTGATGATAGGCATCTTACACATTGCCCTGAACCCTAATCTCTCCCTCTCGCTCTCCTTCTCTCACTCTCTCTCTCTCTCTCTCCTCTCTTCTCTCTCCCTCTCCAACTCCTTCGTCTCTCATTTCAGCAGCACCGAGGAGATCGTAATTATGCAAGACGCAATTACGAGTGGAAGCTTGGAGGTTGTCCTTTACACAGAACTTGTGGAAGTGTGCGCGCGCGCGTGCGTGCGCGTTATATGAAGGTACAACTCAAGCAAGCTCAACTCACGAGTTTTTCCACGAGCCGAAACAGAAAAAGTTGTTTACTTTTTCTTTTTCTAACATTGATTCTCAGCATTCTGAACACTGTCTGTATTCACACCGTCACTCCCGTGGTGGCAAGTTTTGACAGGGGCCGTATCACACTGCCTGGCTAACATCTAGATATATAAACAGGCACAAAGTCCCAATGTGGAAGAACTTGGAGCTTTGCCGACAAGAGTTGACCATTTCTGTCTCCGTTCGGAAATGTGCGCGCCAGATCCTGTTCCCCGTCCCGACGGGGAACGTTTGACCTCCTGCCCCCCCCCTCCCATCTCGTGGGGAAACACGACCGGTGGGCACCCGTGAGCCGCAGCTCCCGCCTCGGATTTTTATTGCCGTTCGTTGTCGATGCAAATGAGCACAGCTGAAGCTATCGGTGCCACCTGAGCAGCGCCAGAAGGGACGGCAGACGCCAACACAGTCCTGCAAGTCCTCGATAAAACAAGAGCGTAATTCCTGGAAAAGAATAACTATATTAAATGATGTTTCCCTCCACCTCCACCTCCACCACCACCACCACCCCTCCCATTTACTGGAGCCAATACTCGTTTTTTTCTATCTGAAACAGCCCCGCCGTTCTGCAGATGGGGATTTCACTGCACCATGGAGGAGCATTGGTATTCTGCGGGAACCGGCAGTGTGGATGTCTGCGGCCAATCCAGGACAGAGGAGGCAAGAAGGGGGAAGAGAAAAGGAGGGCGGAGAGAGTCAATCGCATTAAAGTTTTGATGGCGACGGTGAGAAATTGCTGAGAGAGGCACCTCAAAAAAAGTGATTTGGATATGAAAAGCGTTGGAGAGAGCAGGCAGGGACAGAGAGAGAGAGAGAGAGAGAGAGAGGGGGAAAGAGAGAGAGAGAGAGAATGTGATGACAGACAGAGCTTGCAGTCAGGATCTCGCCGAGTTGCAGGGGAAGAAAACAAGGGTGACGAATAAAGAGCCAAACAATCTTTGTCAAGACTTTAACACTTCTCTCTCAGGTGGCTCTGATTCCCTGAGTGGGGCTCCGATTCCCCCCTCTACAGCTGCGGCGAGCCCACCATCTCCTGGCTTCTCGAGAGCGTGTGTGTGTGCGTACGTGCGCGCGTGCGTGTGTTGAGCTGGCGCTCTGCCTAGCCAATTATGTCCTTGCGCTGGAGCCATCTTCCCCGTCCCTGACCTTTACTGCCCGGCTCCCAATAGACCGCCCTCCGCTCCACCACTTTGTCTGAATGTCTGTCCCACTCTCACTCTTGGCTGGCCCACTAAGAAAAAGTTCTTCCTATCTTTTCTTCCTCCCTTCATCCCCTCCCTCCCGCGGAAAGCATTCGCCTTCAAATCCCTCCTTTTCAGCGTCTCTCCGAGCTTGACGCGCTGTCTTGTTTTTTTTCTTCCTCCTCCTCCTCCTCCACCTCCTCCCCCTCTCGCTTCCATTTTGACTATGCGATCAAACGCGCTAATAGCTGTGAATCTTCGCCGGCTTTGCGGGTGGATTTCCATTCAGGGGGGAAAAAAGACCAAATCAAAATAAAATAATAATGCAACTGGATCTGCCCATTATTTCCTGATGGCACACCTCAGCGGGGCTCCACAATCCAATCAAGCAGCAGATAATGAAAGCAAGGAAGCAATTTAAATCCTTGAGAGTCCTGCAACGTTGGAGGGGGAGAAGGAGAAAACGCTGGGAGAATAAAGCAGATCAGCCAATATTATGGCAGATAATCCATACTCCTCTGACTGCCTCTCCCCAACCTCACCTGTCCTCCTCCCCTCCGTCCCCCCCCCCTCCCCTCGCCGTATATCTTTCTTCTCCCCCAACCCCTTGCCTCGGAGAGATCACTTTGTCCGTCTCATTGCGGGGCCCGGATAATTAAACTTCTTTGATGCCGCACCTCTCCAGCTACTTCTGAGGGACGGAGTTAATGGAAGTCGCCGGCTTCCGCCAGACCTCAGACTTTAAATTGAATGTCTCCACTCCATTTGAGAGCCGCTCGCCAGATAAAAAAAGAGAAAAGGGGGGGGGGCAAAGTGATAGTCTCTTTGCGTCGCGCTCGCGCGGCCCTAACTAGACAACTGGAGACGCTTTAAGCGAGAACTCGTCGGTGGGGGGAGGGAGCGGCGATCGTTGGGTGGGCGGCGTCGCGCTCGGCACGTGCGGCGAGACATGTCTCCTTTGAGGCTGCAGTCTGATGGCTTTGGAAGGGAAGAAGAAGAAGAAAAAAAAAAACAGCCTGTCAGGCCTTCTTGTTTCTCTTTTGCTCGCGTCGCGTCCAAAACGTTACTTGGACGACGCCGGGGCTGCCAACGGGAAAAGAAAGGAAGCGAGAGAATAGAGACGTCCTGGTGGCTTGAAGAGCGCCGCCGTTGTTTTGCGAGTTGTGAACCGTGCCAGGAAACTCTTCCGTTTTTTTTTTTTTCTGCTCTGGTTTCGCGCCGTCTGTTTTTCTTGTTTTTTTTTTTTCCCCCCCGCTGTTGTGAAATCTGTCGGGGGTCTCGTCGCCGTCTACGGTCCCTCGTTAGGGAAGCGGGCGCCCACGCGCGGCCGCCGGTGAGCGCAACCCCTCGCAGGTCACGCGATGCTTTAACTACCTCGGTGATTGAACACCTTGGGAAAAAAAAAAAAATGGTTCCTGCCGACACAGATGGAAACCAAATGGGCTTGAGCGCGGAGAGCCACACGGCTTTGATGCATCCTTCAGCTGGAGGTGAGAAAACAGACACGTACAGCACCCTCCCCGCAAACGTACACATATAAACACATCAATTTATCCGCCCACGCACTTCACATTGTGTGTAGCATCAAAGCGGCAGCGCCGGCGCCTCGCTACTGATCGGGAACGCTCGCTTCTATCAGCGCGGGAAGTGTCCGGCGCGATGGAAAACGCACGTTTTGTTTGCTGTGTACTTTGGAGCGGAGCGGTTCCGTACTCGGCTGCCTCTTGTGTGCTTTTCAGCCCCTCTCCGTCTGCGCTCCTCTGCAGGACGAGTGCCTCTCTCGTGCACTGGCCGCCTGCGTGGGGACGGATCCACAGAAGATCTCATGAACTAGTTTGCAAACATCCCTTTGAAATCCGTCCCCCCCCCGCCCTCCCTCTTCCGCTTTGCTGAGGTTTCTTCGGTGAAAAACCCACCGAAAGCTCCAAGGTCGCTCTTTGTCTTGACGCATGCAAGTTATGCGTCTGCGAGGGAGCGGTGCGTATGGATTTCCCCGCTCTCTAAATAAATATGCAGCTCTATCTGGGTACATCCATACTGCCCGAGTCCATGTGGATGTGAGTGTGCATCGGGGAGGAGGAGGGGGGAGGGGGGGGGGGCTTTGAAGTGGATCCACGCGAGGGGGTGCATTCTGCATGGCAGGAGAAACGGCCCCAGGCGATACCACAGCCACGCGGCGGTCGTGAGAGCGCAGACGCGCACGCGGGCGGCCACGAATACAGTACCCACGTGGACGCAAGCAGTCGGAGGCAGTCGGCCCAGGAGAGCGGAGACGGTATCCTCCGAGACAGCCGAGGAGGCTGCCAGCACCACACCTGCCAGCTCCTATCTGGTTGGCGGCCTCCTGGAAACCAGACTGAACCAGAGTCAGTGCGTTTTGGCCCGTGGAAAGCCTGGAGACGTCAGACCCTGCACACGGGCCTTTTCTTCATCTCTACTGACAACGAGAGGTCCGGAACAATGCTTCGCGGCGAAGGAGAGACGGTGAATCGAATGTCTCCCGCGTGCGGCACGCGTCGGTAAACGGCTTCACTCTCACAAGCAGGGATCTCGGCCAATAAAGCCGAACCAAATCACCGCTAAAGGTCTGGACATTAAAGTTGCAGAAGTCAGGCTTTTAGTAGTCGGACTGCGTGCGTGCTGGTTGTGAGTCACTTGACCATTCAGCACGCCGCCAGGTTAGTTTTTCAGAGTTCTGGCAGTTTGATGTTTGGTGTTAATGGTGGAGGGCGAGCGCATCAGACGCTCCGCTGTTTACTGTTACTGCTGCTCGCGTGGACGCCTGCTGCTGCTTCTCACAGGACTTCAGACGGACTTGATGCTTGAGTGACTCACCGCACCATTTAGTGCTACACACTGGATTTACACAGTCCGACATGAAAGGAGGGAGGGAGGGAGGGAGGGAGGCCCGACTTTAAGATGGACTCGAAAGCTTCGCAAAAAAAATCGATATCAGAGATACGTCTTCATCTGATGAACACGAGCAACGAGAGAAAAATAAGCGAACCCGAAGTCGTCGGAGAGCGCAGGCCTCCACCGACAAAAGTGACCAACGACGCCGTCCAATCACAGTCCTGGGACGCCTTACGGTGGCCGGGTGACTGTCGTTTGAGGTGATTCTGCATGCAAGGAAACATAATGACGTATCCCATTCCTGCCAAGCCAAATCCCCCTTTAATCCCGCACACTGTTCCTTCAGCACTACCTACAGGACAAGAGTCTTAACCCCCCCCCACACACACACAGTAAAAAGCTGCCTGCACTCATCTCCCGATTGGCAAAACGAGCCTCTCTCCACTTCATCAACAACCGCCGCGAGGATCGATGCCGCACTTCAGCATCGATTCAGCATTCTGTGGTCAATGCCAGCTCCAATAATCACCTCTGTCCTCTCATCAATTCCGCCTGTTCCACCGGTAAAGGTTAGATAAGATGTTGTTTTTTTCACTTAGAACCACGGCCTGCGGGCTGCCACCCCGCGGCCCGACGGGATGCTACGGGGGGGAGAGAGATAATGAAGTTTGGGTGTGTAACGAGCGCATTCCTGCAGTTTTCAAACGGCCCGATAAGTGCGGCGCAAGGGGGGCCGCGCCGAGTGTCACGGCGTCTCCCAGAGAGTCTCCATGGTGGTATAAGGAAGGAGGGGGGGCGGGGGTGTGTGTGTTTGGCTTCTGTTGGAGTTTCTGTGAGTCGGTGAAACGGAGCAGCCTTCTACAGCCAGAACAATAAGGTCAACTGAAACATTAATTCACTCCACAGTATAAGTTATTCTAGCCTTTTTTGTCCACACACGCACACACGCACACACACACACACACACACACACACACACAAGCACTTGACATTTGTAAACTGCGACTATGTTGCCTGGACTGGCGCTGATATGTACACTATGGCGTTGCAGTTGGGGGTGAATATCCGCTTCTCTTTCCTCTCCTCTAGTGGAGCCCGATAAGCCCGGCTCCGGTCTCGGCCAGATAGACAGAACGGGGGCTGAGTCCTCTCCCCCCCCACCCCCCCACCCCCCAACCCCCCACCCCCTTTCCCGCTCTGCTGTGCGTCCTAGATGTCTGCACGCAGCGGCAGCGCTGCGTTAATTCACTCAGACGCTGTCACAAATGCGGATCAACGCAGCCCGAGCCTGCGATTTGGCATGATGGCGGCGAGGCAGGGCGAGAGAGAGAAAGAGAGAGAGAGAGAGAGGGGGATGGATGGATGGATGGATGGAAGGAAGGGGGATGGACGGACCCGAAAGCAGAGATAAAGATGAGAGAATTAGACGAGATAAAGGAGGACAAAGTATGAGACAGTGCGATGGATGGATGGATGGATGAAGGACAGACACTGGGACGAAGGGATGAAATTTAAAATAAAAACCCTCAACAGAGGCTATTTATAAAAAATGAATGGCTGCTTTGGGATGTTTGTGGAATTAGCCACAGAGACAAATCATGCGTGGGCATCGCCGCCCAATCCCATTCAGGCGACACGTGTCCGCGCGGATCCGGGCGAGTCGGCGCTGTATCAGGATAAGCCCCGCGTCTCTCTGCTGCATTCAGAGATGTAATCTGCACTGTATGCTGCCCGCTGCTAAGACCACATCTGAGAGCGTCGGAATAAACAGCCCCCCCCATTTTCCCTCTCCTTGAATTACAGGAACACAATGCCGCATTGTTGCCCGGCGAGATGGCGAGATAGTGGGACATCTCAGCGGGAGATCGGGCGGTCGCGGGACGGATACGTTGCACGGATTGGCTACACAGATAGCCTGATAACATCGACTTCCAAACCATGTCGCGTATTAGCATTTAATCTCAAACATTTAGCCGGGATTAGCATGAGTTCTGTACAACACTGGTGCAAGAAAGGCAATTATTTGTACACAGCTTTAACTTAAGCCAGGTGTGGATTCCTTCTCAGTGATTAATATTTCTTTATAGTCAGTTAAGGCCTCTCTCTCTCTCTCTCTCTCTCTCTCGCTCTCTGTCTGATTTGTTACCCAACTCTTGTTGCCCGTTTCCATGGCATCAGCTAACATAAAAAACTGCGGGGCGCGACCTCTTTTCAGAGCGACGTTGTGATTCACAGCTGATCATGAGCCACTCTCGCGTTTTGTTCGATCGCCAATGATCGACTGCTGATCGAGCGTGACGTTTTCCTGCGGAGACGATTCACATTAAAAGCCTTTTTTCGCGTGCTCGACCGTCAGTTGGGGAAAAGCCTCGGTGACGCCGCTCAGTGATCAAAAAGAAACAGCAGAGAGGAAAGAATCGTGTATAATCCGAAATAAATAATAGTAATATTTTTTCCTCTCTCCTTATGTTTTTATTTTTTTGACACTCCTGGCCTTTATTAGCTGTCTTTTCAGCTTTTATTTATTTGTTCCACCCACTAGATTTCAGTCGCCTTATTTGAATTTGAGCTTTTATTGAGGATTTGAGGTAATGAGATAAACTGCCAGAGAGAAGGTAAAACGGACACGGAAGGATATAAGGAGTGATGCTGTAATGGGGGACACAAAGCAGGGGGGAGGGGGGAGGGGGGGAGGATACTTCTGTTGGGAAAAAAACCCCAAAAAAACAACAGGATCTGATTAGTTTACAGTCGGTGATGGTGAGGGCGGGCAGAGGTGGGAGTGAAGTAAGGATCAAATGTGGTGGCTAGAGGACAGTCATAAAGAGGAGAAATCAATGGAGGGGAGGGAGACAGAGAGAGAGGGAGAGGGAGAGAGAGAGAGAGAGAGAGAGAGAGAGAGAGAGAGGACGAGCTCCTTGCCTTTGTGTGTGTGTGTCGGTGTGTGATGGTATCATCGGGTTCATGGTGCTGACTGGAGAGAGAGGAGGAGAGGGGGAGGTAGGCTGCGGCAGCATGCGTGCGGCTCTCACGTCAGCTGCCCGGGCGGCCCGAGCTCACGATCGCGCGTCGATGAAATGTTGGTTCTGTCGACGCGTTTGAAGGATAAACCAGTCGGTTCCCCTTGAAAACGGAGCCTGCAAAGGTGACGGCGCCCAGCAGATGACACTCGAGCTCAAATCCGTGCCTCATTGAATGATGGGAAAAACTCACGTGGAGAGAAGGCGTCCAGCCCGACCATGTATTCAAGGCCAAACTGTCTCTTTGACAGTGAAGCTTGGATGGTGAGAAGCTTCTGCGGGTTAAAATGAGTGCAGTCTCTCACTCCCTGACACTTGCGCTTTGAGTCAAACCGTAATTGCAAAAAATAAAAAAGAAGCTCTTCTGCGATCAAACATGCTTCCGTTGAGTTGAATTTACAATCAGTTCAGGGGCAGATGAAGAGCTGTTTGAAACCTGCACCACCTGCAGATCACTTTCCCTTACAGTAGGAACCGTATCAATATCACATCATACAGAGATTTGTCTCAGATCTCTTGCAAGACTGAAAGGCATCCACAAACGTTCTCCTGAAGCTCCTCAGACGGCTCCTTAGATCTTGGCTCGATGACAGCACGCGTTTCAGCGCGGAGCGAGAGCTGCGGAGAGTCGGAATATCAGAGGTTCAAACGAGGGAAGTTCTTCGGGGGCTCCCGACGTTTGCACTCGACCCGGAAACGCTGCACGCGAATTCACTGGATCTGTTTGGAGGCTGGAAATGGTCGGGGTGTACTTTCTCTCTTTGTTTTCATTTGAAATGAACACAAAATGTCAATATTTGGTGCTCTTATTTTCCATTCTTCCCTTTTTTAAGTACAAATTGTGATATTAAATGTGGGTTTCGTCATACTGAAAAAGCCACCTCAGTAATGAGCAGTCGGGTCAAGGAGGATCAAAAAATGTGAGCGTGTTTTGTGCAGGCTCGTCTTTTGCACAGGATCACGTCTATAAAAGGAAACGCTCGTCTGCCGATGATTCAGTCCTTTCCCCACAGGAGCGGTCGCACAAGTCAGCGCAAACGCTCCCCGACAATACAGTATGACAAATCTGTCCCTGAGTTCATACTACTTCTCATAGAGGCAATTTAACACACACACACACACACACACAAGCTGCAATTCTGCCCGTTCGGAGGACAAAGACAAGACACTGACCAGCATCTGTTACCTGCAAACGCACTCAGCCTTTCGGCATAATGAGTTCTTGCCAACCTGAACCCGGTCTGACCTTTAAACATCCCAGCAGGTCCTTTGTTTATCTCTAGACTTTCCACCCCCCCCCCTCCCCCCATGTCCAACTCGCACCGACCTCACAACTGACACACACAAAAAAAATGAAATGGTTCACACACACACACACCAGAAAAAGGAGGAGTCAGCATCTTGACATAAAGCATGGCGGATAATAGCTTGGCGTGGCGTCATCTCTGTGTGATTAATCCTCCGGCCTGCGTTCGAGCACTTGATAAATCAAATCAAGGAAACACCCACTCCAGTCCACACACACACACCCACACTCAACACACACGCACACACTGATAGAGGCATGCATGGGGTAATGAGCATCTAATCAATCCCACTCAGACGGGGTTGCAGTTTCATCCCGCGAGCTCGGCTGAATCGCTCCTTGCACTCTTCATCCTGACAAATATGGGACATATATTGTTTACATCTACAGGGCCCAGGGGGGCTTTTGGGATCCATATGAATTATCCATATCCACTAAGTGCCCTGTAAAAGTGGATGAATCACAGGTTAAGACTTGCTTTAAAGTCGGTTATGTAAGGCTGGCGCGGAGGGAGAGGCCTGTCTCCCTCCCCCCCCGACACCCCCCCCTCCGCTATCTCCCGTTCCCGCTCATATCTTTTTATGGTAATTTAACCAGTTTATTTACACTCAGAAATGCGGCAAAAAATAAAGAAGACAAAATGTGCTGCTTACTTGCTTGTGATGTTAAGCTCCGAGGCACAGCTCGGAGACACGCAGGCCTGTGGCGACCCCACAGAGGCTGTTTTCACTACAATAAAACAGGAGGTCAGGGAAGCACGGGTGCACTCTGACCCGCCCCTCGCACTCTCGTGTCCTGCCGTGGCACCGCGATGCTCCTCAGAGGGGGCTAACGACTCCGAGTGGGAGAGAAGGGAGGGGGGGGGGTACTCGTGAGCGATGCAACACGCAGCACTTAAGGCGCTGCGTGAGGAGCATGCGCACGCTCTGCCCGGTGTGAGCAAAAGGTCTGGGAACGCCGACGGGACCTAAACGCCTCGAGTTTGAGACGAGGGGAGGATTCAGTGGCCCCCGCTGAGCCGGGAGGGGGAGGGGGGGGGGCGTTCGCTCCACTTGTAACCTCGGAGGGAAGCGCGACTGCAAATCGATACCGAGTTGAGCGATGGCCCCGTTTTCACCCTGATGCGAGCACAATCGCACAACAGGACAATAACGTACATCACATCTCGAGGGGGGGGGGGGGGAATTGAAGCCAAGAGCCTTGGATAAACGCCTCGATACCATCATCATCTAGACCTAAATAAATCGCCAACAGAACCACTTAGAGTCTAGTTCCAGGTTTGAGGTTTGATGTGTTGGGTTTGCATGTTTGTCCTTTGCTTGTGAGTTTCTTCTTAAGCTTATTTCAGAAGATTGCAGCGAGGATGAAGCTGAAGAACAACACCGATCAACTCGACTTCATGCAGAAGCAAAAGTGTGTTACGAACGCATTCATGGATAAAGGCTGCTGGATGGTGTCACGGCCAACTGTCTGTTTTTGTCTCCAATTACGAGCTTTTTTTTTTGTATCGTTTTGTGTTTTATACACGGTGCTTTACTGACACTGCACCCAGCCAGACGGAAACGCGGCTCACGAGCGCGCAAAATGCTCGACACTTTCCTCCGCTCGGCATTTGAATGCGCGGCTATCAGCCGCCGGAGGAATCAAAGTCGAGGTTTTCTTTTTTGACAGCACGGCTGCGGCTTCCCGGCGTGTCAGCCGCGTCCCTGACCGCGGATCCGGTGTCCTCGGCGGCGGCGGCAGCCCGAGCTCGATGAGACGTCGTCGTGAAAGAGGAAGAGAAGACGTCAGAACAAGGGGAGGGGGGGAGCGGCCTGTCCTCCGGGCGCCGTGTGCTTCCTGTGTGAGGCGTGGGCGAGGCGGGTGTCTGCAAGTTGTCGTTGCACAGACACCCCCCCCCCACCACCACCACCACCTCCCCCCCATTCTCCCGCAATTCGTAACGAAGGCCGTGTGAATCCCCTGCGTGTCGCGGCACGCTCGCTGACCCGTCAGCTTGCCCACTCAATTCTCCCCACAGGTGCTGCTTCAAGAAAAAACGCCTGTCAACACTGGGTTTTGCCACCCCGCCCCCCCCCCCCCCCTCCCAAACTAACGGGG
>JAUESF010000019.1:10903076-10931930 GCA_032274765.1 Malacoctenus tetranemus | reverse complement strand
AGGGCATGATGTTTAGATCATCTGATATTTCCAATTTAAGATACAGTGTCCAGAGACGAGGTCGCCTAATTACCCCCGGCCCCCCCCCCCCCCCCCCCACCCCACCCTCACCCCCCTCATGTGCAGCGATTGTAGGTCACTTTTATGGGAGGTGAGTGAGGATGCGGGATCTCTTGCAGTCGTGCAGGTCGGCATTTTTTACGCAATTAGCGTGTGATGGAAATGGATATTTGTTCCATTTGAATTGGTCAGAAAAACAAAGTAGTTACATATTGTTCAGAGGAAAATTGATTGTTGAAGAGATTTTTTTAGCTGTTTACTTTATTTTCCTTCACTGCTTCTTTAAACCAGGGGCGATTCTATCGATTTCACTGAGGCAGTCATCGCTTTAAAGTCCTCCCGACCGCACTTTTAGTCCAGACCGGACGAACACGTGGCGCAAAGGAACGACTGTCTTCTGAAACAATGCTGTAGGATGGGTTCGAAAAAACACGTTGAAAATGGGACGAAAGAAGAGGGAAAGAATCAAAACGCCGAGAAAACAAACTGTAGTTAAATGAAGTTCTGTCTAGGTTTGAACACCCCCCCTCCCCCCTCCCCTCCCCCCTCCCTCTTCCCACCTCATTGATAAGCTTTTGACTTGTTTCATTATCAAATAACTGCTTGAAAAGGTTCTGCAAAACAACAGTTTTCCCTCCCGGAGCCAATGTTCACATGTTAAACGTTGACTGACGGTATTATTGCTGGATTCTTTTTTTTCTTTTTTTTCTTCTCCCACATCTGAAATATTAAGATAAGGCCTCGTTTCCTCGGCTCGGAGGCGCGCGAGGAAGTCGGCTTTCCAGAAGGCAAGGTACGCCGCCGCCACGCGATACGAGCAGATGAAAAAGATGTGTTGCGCTCGCCTTTGTTGATGCCAGATAAACAAGATACGGGCGCGCGCGCAGACTGCACGCAGACCCGGGGCGGAATTATTCAAGGTGAGGTTCAAACCACTCCTTTTCTTTTTGTTTTCCCTTCTTTCCACTCGCCGGAGTCTTTTTTGTTTTCTCGGAAAGATTCGACAAATCTGCTTCTCCATTCGCTCGGACCGTCGGGTCAGGTGGTCTCAAGAGCTCGAGGCGGGTTCAGCCAATAGAATCAAGGCACGAGATCTCCTCGAAATGCAACAAAACTCAATTTCAGGTTGAATCAGAATAAAAGGAATGAATATAAATAGAACCAAAGATCTAAAAAGAGCAGAAAAAATAATAAAAGAAACAGAAACATTTCCTTTCTAGGTCTAATTTGTGAGTCTTACCTATGACGGCATCATTTCTATTATGGGCTAAAACAGAAATCTAGTCCCCAACTAATTCCCGGCCCGACATATGCAGGATACGGAAGGGGGGAAAAAAAAAAGCAGCGTCGAGAGCAAGAGGGAGAGCGTCAATATTTCAGTTGTACCTAATGGAAGAAGTGAGCGTGGCTAAAATAACTCTGGATTCTCTGCCTCCTTCTTTTTTTTTTCGTGCCTGCTCCAGCCAAGGCTAAGTGCAATCCCTGATGGGGCCTCGGCGAAGGCAGTCAGGCCTGAGCAGGAACATCTGCCCCAGCGTCTCTGAACATCGCGCATGCTGACGACGGCTCCGGGCTTTTAGAAGGACACTGGCTTCCGCGGACGGGTAACACGCCGCGTCTCACGCCTCGGCCGCGCCGCGTCCTGCCGTTCTCACGGCCGTTCAAAAGGAGAGGCGAGGGCTGCCTGCCTTCATGTGTAAGAGAGAGAGTGGGGAGGGGGGGGGAGGGGGGTTCTTCTCACTACATCTGACCACTCAACGGCTGCGCTTTATGTTTCTTTCCTTTTGATTCTTGACAGCGACTGATCCTGCATCTCATGCATGAGACGTCCATAGAAAGGCAACAAATACCTTGTTTATCTTGGCAGAATGAACCAAACAGGCTGATAAAAATCGACATGAAAGCGTCTCGTCACTCGGAGGGCAACGGGTCCGAAAATGTGATGGTTTTGCCGAGATTTAGTCAGTTTGCTCGTGTCAGAATCGGGTTTTAAAAAAAAGGTAAATGGCCTTCACTTGTATGGCACTTGCATTTAAGCAGAAACCCAAGCACTTTACTCTGTAAGTAACATTCACCCATTCACACACACTGGCTGTCATGCAAGATGCTCACACACAACACAAAGAGTTCAGTGTCAGGGCTCGCAGGCTCACTCGCTCCAACTACTGAGGCACGGTCACGCCCCCCCCGAAATAATCAGGGTGAGTTTTTGTCAATATTTTGTTTGTCTTTTGTTTTCCGAGTAGTAAACGAATCACTTTCAGCCATGAGCAGATGCATTGATCTGCAAAAAAAGGTGTTTATCCTGAGGCGAGAGGTTAAAAAACAACTGCTTGTTTGGATTGTTGCTGTAATGTATGTGTCAGGTCGAGGGCTCGAGTGCAACAAAGAAGAAGAAGAAAAAAAAGAAACGAGCAAATTTGACGCATACAATTATTTCTCGACCAGAGCGAAGTCGAAAAAGAACTTGTGTTCTGTCGAGTTCCATTGATATTCAATGAATAATGAATTTTTACCGAGTAATTTGTTCTGATTGGATTCGTTCATCACTAGTTTAGGCATTTTATAAATAGTAAATGAGAAACATGAAATAACTAAGGGCGGGGGGAAGAAAAGAAAAAACTTTGGTGGATTCAGGGAGGAAATAAAAAACAGAAGGAAGGAAGCGCTTTCTGTTTCTCTGCAGCCGACCACGATGCACGGGGACGCTCACGACGCTGTGAAGGGTTTCACTGACTGGAAACCAGACGACCTGATTTCCAACAAGAAAAAACAAACAGTGTCTTATTTTTCGGGGCCAATACAGTGAATCAATGACAGGACATGAGCCAAAAGATGCCCGAAATAAAGAAGGGGGGGGGGGAGAAATCTGAAGTCTGAGAGCATTAACGTTTTCATTAACCTCAATTCTAAACTTAGCTTTTCAAAAAAATAAGGAAAAGGAAGCTTTATTTTTTTATTTATTTTTTTCCGTCTGGCTGAATGTTCAAAGAATATTTATCTTGGAAACTGGTATCACTTGATCTCATCTCATCTAACGCCACCTTCATGCTTCCTTAGAGAGCTAACGGGATTCGAGTGCATGTTTAGACGCTATATTCACTGGCTCCCCTAATCTCCCATAATCCCCGGCGGAGCAGCACCCTTCGCGCTTAAAAACGGGGGGGAGAGTTCATTTGGATTCGGCGCGGCAGCTGCGAGACTCTCCTCCAAAATTTATTAGCGTCTTTTTTTGCCACCTCCGAAAACGGAGGGCCCCCCCGCCCCGAAACCCGGTTTGCGACAAAGGGTCATGGCGACTGTCAAATTAAGATCACGGGTACCAACGTTTCTCTCGCCGGAGCTGCGAACAGATGGTCTCTTACGAAAAGACACGAGTGAAGCGATTTGTTTGGCAGGAAAGCGCAACAAAAACCTGCAATAACCACCCCCCCCCCACCTCCCCCCGCCCCCCTCTTTTTAACATCTCGTGTAAGAATCGACTTCAAACATGACGAGGTTGTTTGCGCCGAACAAAGGCGAAGAGAAAGGGGTGGGGTGGTGGTGGGGGGGATATGTGATTACCGGGAGTGAGAGAGACGGCGAATCACAAGGCAAATGAAGGAGATGTAGAAATTACAGGCGGCTCCGCTAATCGGGAGTATTTCAGTCAAGGTAGCACCTATTTTAGCCCCCTCCCCCCCAACCCCCCCACGCCATTTACGTTTGCATAAAGGAGCAATGAGACGAGTGCCGGTTTCCTACTTAATTATCTCTCTAATGGAGGAAGAGAATGGCGTTTAATTACTTGGCCCCAGATTTAGACTCGTGCCACGCGAGAGGTAAATGGATTTAATGTTGCGAGGATAAATGGAGCCACGCCGATGATATGCAGATGTTTGCACATGTGCAGCGGGCGGAACAAAACTCGACGTGCCGTCGCCGCCGCCGCCCCGGAGCGTCACGTGGCGTTGCAGCCCCCCCCCCAAAAAAAAAAACCTGAAAGGATGATGCCTGCGTGCGTTATTTGAGTGATTTTCCTGATTTGGAAGTCTGACAGAGGGAGAGAGGGGGGAGGGGCCGATGCCCGGAGAGTTTACACCGGGAGCCTTCCAGGAGGCAGGGTGAGAGGCGGGCAGGCGTAAACAGGAGAGCTGCGTTTTACTACACGCTCTCCTCTGAGTCACGCCGTTTGTTGTCAACGACGCATCTTGGATGGACCCTTTTTATAGACGATGAAAACAAACATTAGCGGCGAGGGGCCGCCTCCGAAGTCTCCATTTCCACCCACCTCCTCTTCCTTTCGCTTGCTGATGTAAATAAAGTCACCTCAGCTTATGTGACATTGGAAATATTGTGAATTTGAGCAGGAATATTCCCCCCTCTCGTGCCTTCATTGATATGACACGCGTGTCACACGACGCCACTGCTGCTGCTGCTGCTCCTGCTGCTGCTGCTGGGGGGATTGCCACGGTTGGCTGTGCAATCTCATGTTATCACAGTTATTCACATAATTGGACAGAAGATGCAGCGACTGGAGGAGCCGCGCTAATAACAGTATAGCTTTACATGACTATAATGGCCGCTTCGGGCTCTGCGACACATGGTTTCCCCGATTGGTGTGCAAATTCAAGCTAATTAATTCAGAAAAATCAACTGTCTGAATAACTGGGGATAAAAAAAAGATTAAAAAATAAAGAAGTGACGGGTAAAATTTTCTCTCGAACAAGTAAATCTTGCCTGAGGAACAAGACCGAGGCAGAATGAAGGCAGGAGGTGGCCAGCGAATGTTGGCGTCATGTGACGGACCCCCGGCTGTCGTCGCCACGTTAATACATCCAAGAAGGTTTTAGACTTTCTATAGTTACTACTCAAAGAGCAAACTTGTGCGCGTCATTTTATCTACGATGATAATTGAAATCTCCATTTGCAATGTTGTTTTTCTGACACTCGTTCTATCTTCAAAAATGCTTGACACATATCTGCCATTCTGACGTGAGCATGATGTGTTTTTTTCATTTCAAATAGGAGAAAAAAAGTTGCAAATCTTCTCATAATTCACTAATCCTCATTCCAATTCAGTTCCACTCGAGTTCATTTATTCGTTCATGCATTCATTCATCTTCAATTCCGCCTGGTTTTTTTTTCCAACTAAGAGTCGATCCCAGCAGACACGGGGGGGGGGGAGGTGTGTGAAGGCCGGTTACACCCCGGACAGGTTGCCAATTACTGCACAGCTCCCTCCTTGTGCACACAACAGGAGAAAGAGGAGAGCTCGTGTGAGAAATGTCTCTGAAATGAAAATGACTTCCCACTTCTGGGGAGCCAACCGATGATCACAAGCGATCCCGGGTTCATCGTGGAGTCCACTCGCCGAAACGCACGCGTGTGCGCGAGATGTTTCAATTTTCCACATCACAATCGCGCGAATTGAATTAGTCCCGGGATCGGCCTCTAAACTATTTATGTCACAAATGCTGCTCGTGGGCTCCGCCGCTCAAAATCTGATTATCAGCCGGAAGAAAAAAATAAAAAGAGAGAGAGAGAGAGGAGGAAGAAGATGAAGAAGAAGAAAAAAAAAAACATCCTCCTTCAGTGGATGAATGTGAAAACAGCCTTTCAGTTTTTAATCCTGCGCAGGCATCATTCTGCACAGAGAAGCGCGGTTATCCAAGTTCAAATGGGAGCAGGGAAGCACAAGCCGGAGTGGATGGGGACTTTAAAACAATTAAGATGCTCGGCTTTGACGGGGGGAGCGTCTTTGAACTAGGAACAACTTTGCTCGCCTTTCGCGGCGTATCTATGAATTCCCCCCTCACTGAGAAACGCCGCATGCAAATCTGCAGTCATTTTCATTTTGTCCATTCATTGGAAAAGTTCAACCGCGCACAAGAAGTCTAATAAATTGTGGAGGAAAAGTGCGCGCGGTTACTTTATCTACACAGTACGACAAAAATCCTGCATACTTTTTCCTCTAAGTGGTGGAAAAAAAAACTGAGCTTGACAGGAAACTATGAAAAGCCCTCAAGTGTCAAAGTTTGAATATTACAGTGCACCATTAAGGTCAAACATCCGAGTCTTGTGGTGCTGAGCAGGAGTGGAAGTGGAGTCAAAGTGAACGGTCGAAATGTTTCGGGCTCCTGCTGCAGCCTCTCCCAGAAATCTCATCGCATCTCGAGAGTCGAAGTTGATGGTAGAGAATTAAGCAGTTACCCATGATCCTTTGGGCCGCGTGAGACGACCAGGAAGAACCAGGAACAGAACCCAAACCGAATGATCCATCTACACGACTGTATGATCGTTCCCTTCCAGCAGCCACTTCGAGGCAGCCATCGAAAACTGCGAATCAAGATGTCCTCAAGATGATCAATGTGACTTACCAGACACCCTTTCCCCCCCTCCCCCAAAAGAACATTCTGCCCCCTTTTCTTTTTTTTTTTTGCCAAAGTAGCGACAGACTTCAAGTCTGCCAGCCGCATTAATCCACAGTAATCTGCCTTCAAAGTGGGGCTGCAAAACTATGGGGAACACAGCGCTGTCAACAGCAGTTAGCTGGCTCGTCACCAAGCCTTGTTCGTCTATTTAAATCTTGTTCCACTTGTCCCCCCCCAGCCCCCCTCATACACTGAGAGGTAGCGATTTTTTGGGGGGGGCTTTGGCTTTGATTTCCTCTGGATTAAAAAAGGGGGGGCGAGACCCGTTCTGGCTGTCCGCGGACCGCTTCGGTTGGTCCGGTCCGACGCATACGAAGCACGGGGGAACGCCGCGTAAGCAGCGGAGGGCAGATAACGCATGAGCTCACGCACGCAGTGATGCACATGCACCATCTGCAGCAGCGAGGGCAGGGGCAGGGGGAGGTGGTGGTGGTGGGGGGGATAGTGCTTATCAGCAGAAAGAGGGGGCCGGCGTCTCCTAAATAGCCCACGCGGTACCTTCAAGCAGCTGTAGCATCAGGCTACTGAACTGTAATCAAAAGGCTCGGCCCGCCTCAAGGTCAATTCATCAGGAAAAAAGTTATCACGCCTGAATAATACATGGCCGCCTCTGTAAACCATAAATGTTGAATATGCCGTTTGCACACAAGAAGTGGCGCAGGGCGAGGGCGGGGAATGAGACAGGCCGAGCAAGCGAGCGAGCAAGCGAGCAAGCAAGCAAGCGAGCGAGCGGGGGCCTCCACCAAAGAAGAAGAAGAAAAAAAAATCAGCAGCCGGAGCGGCCGTAAGCCGGCGCGGACGGATTTGAAACAAACACAAATACAAGTGGAGTTCACGGCCCCAGTGTGCAGCAGCCAACCACATCCAGACGCGGAGAGTGAGCCTCCACTGTCGACATGAATTATGTACAGTGTAAACAAACAGCGGCAAACACAACTTGACTGACAGCGACAGCGATACAGTCGCACCACGATCAACGCCTAATTCCCATCTTGCTGCCCCCCCCCCCCGCCTCCCCCCCGGTGCCGGCTCTTTGACGGGGGCGAAGGGAAGAAAATCAGGTAAATAGACTTGATCTTATTCACACCGGCGACTCGAGATGGGAGCCTTCAGCTGTTAAGTTTCGGCGTCAGCCTCTCGCCGCGAACCCAAACGAGCAAATCAATAGCGCATCGAGTGAGGTCAGCCTCCTTGAACTCCGGCTCGCTCGCTCGCTCCCCACTGGCTGCGCGTCTCTCGCCGAGCGCCTGCTCACATGTGCTTTCTTAATCTCGCAGGAGAAGGAATCAGAATGTGAGAGGCCGACGATCAGACAGGCCCCGTGCTCAGTGCTCGGTGCCTCGCCGAATGCAACAGTTTCTGCTGCGCGTTCTGCGACGACTGGGGGAACGGAACCGATCTGACCGCCATCGAAACAGCACGAGATGCACTCGTCGTTCAGCGGCCTCGCACCAGGACTCGGAGCTCCGAGAGCCGAGGTCGTAATCGAGTCGTATGAAAAACATAAATCAAGTTCCCATTCGACCACGCGCTGGTGTTCAGAATCACCTACTCAGGAGCTGCACAGTTTGTTTAGCGCCGGAGATTGATGCTTTCTTTAAATTAATGTGACGAACCCGGCTGATAAATGAACTGACGGCTCGGGAGGAGGGAAAAAAAAAAAACATCTCTTTAATCCCAAGTTTTGGCAAGTTGGCTCTTTTATTTCCCCATTCCTCCCACAGGTACAGTGCTCTCATTATTTCCTTCCTATGGGCCATGACTCATAAGTCTGGGGCCGGCGCCACATTCGGCGGAGATTAAATCGGGGCGCGCCGGGGTGGAGGCTGCCACCTCGAGCGGCTGATCGACCATCGATTTTTTTTTTTTTCCTGCAGCGCGGGGGCGGAGTGATGGCGAATGAGACGCTGAGTGACATCGGGCGAAGAGTGGCAGGGGGGAGGGGGAGGGGTCAAATTAAGGATTTCCCGTCCATGAAATGAACAAAGGGGCCAATCAGCTCGCTTCGGTCCAGCGCTCACAGCCGTGCCGTTACAGAAGGACTTTTTTTTACGGTTTCACCTCCCAGCTTTCCTCTCGCCACGTGCTGGAGTGACTCACGGCGACACCTGATGGTCCAAACCTGTATTACGGGTCTGGGTGTCACCGAGCTACCAAAAGAGTGAGCTGGGATGGAGCGTAGCAACTGTAGCCGTGAGCTCCTCGAGCCTGCAGCCGCAAAAACACCTTTTACATCCACGTAGTAAATTCGCATCGAGCTGACGGGAGGAGTTATAGCCCTGTGTGTGTGTGTGTGTGTGTGTGTGTGTGTGTGTGTGTGTGCGCTGGAGTGCTGACAGTGATGGCATTATCCCTGCCCCCTATTTTGTTAGGAACTCACCGCGTCCCGTCTCATAAATAAAAAGTGAGCATCCGTAAAGAGCAGCCACTGTATCCATCCTGCCGCCGCCGCCTCTCATTATAAGGCCATCTGCATCCATCGATACGCGCGTCCCTCCCCGCCACGGCCGCCGCGCCGTCCAATCAAGCGCGGGAGAGGGGGGCTTTGGCGGCGTTCCAGAGGCCGGGCGCCGCCGCGCCAACCACCCCCCCCCCTCTCGCCTTGATGAGGTCATAAAGACGGCAGGAGCGCGAGCCATCACGCACCAGCGGATGGAACACGCACTGAGAATCTTTTTTTTGTTGCACTGTTTTGTACACAAACGCCTCAGTTTTGTTTACCCCCTCGTCATCCCTGAGCCAGCTTTTCCTGCCCGGCCCTCTCCGGTCAAAAAACCCGAACCAGTGTCTCCTCAGTTGGAAAATGGGCTCTGTTCCGCCCCCACACACACACGCGCACACACACACACACACACACGTAGGGTCGCCGAGAATAAAACCAGCCTTCCTGCTCGGCTCCCCGCCTGTCAGGCTCGCTGCTCGTCTCTCTGTGCAGCCTGGCGCTCAATCATTGATGAGGCCGGGGTCCTCTGGTACGAATGAAAGGAGTCGGCAAAGAAGTGCAATCACCATTAGAGTGCAGGAGCGGCATTAGTGAGAACCAGATATTAGAAATCCCTCCCATTCATCTTCACACGCCGCGCCGCCGATATACGGTGAGAGGCTGCACACACACGCGCGCGCGCTCACACATGCTTATTGAAGCCATTACCTTCTTCTGAGGACACCGCATTGACTGCTTTTTTGCATTCACATCCTGCCGACGCGCGCTATTTCTAGAGAAAGGATTTAGGCTAACCTGATGGTTGACCGATTTTCCTTCAGAGAACTTTATTTTTGTCCCTACGAACACAACGAATCCCAAGATGGCGACGTACAAACTACTTTTTTTTGTCCTCACAGCAGTGATAAATACACTCAAAACGAGCTTTTATTTCCATGTCTTTGAGAGGTAAAGAATTCACTCGCATTCATTCACTTGCTCACCTCCCGTAACCTCAACAGTGCAACTCGTTTAACCCTTCGCGTCCCTGGATCCTAAACTCTGATTTAACGAGTCTTCACCTCGAATTGCATTGAAGTCCTCCTGACGTGAACGCGCGTAAACGGTGACAGAGATTGAAAGGAGGGTTTGGAAGTTAATGCATCAAATCTGGCGGATCTCAATTCGATAATAATCTGCGCTGGGTTGCTTTTGTGCTCGCAAACAGGTTACCCGAGCAACGGAGCAGTGTTGTCGCAGCGCGTGCGGCCATTTATGCCTCCCCTGCACTGTCTGGGTCTCCCGCCTGCCATTATCATTTATCATTATTATTTTTATTATTGTTATTTTTTTTTCCGACGCTGTGTCCTCTCCTGCACTCTCGCTGCCTCTCGGCGCTCCCCCCCCCCTCCCCCTTTTTTTCCCTCCTCCCTCCTACAGATTTTCCTTGCAGTCAGATCTGCGTTCCTCCTGCCTGTTTCTTCCCATTCACACCGGGCTCTGGGCACTCAGGGACAATGATGCCAAAGCATCGCCGGCGGCAACGGGAGAATGGGAGCTCATTTTCTCTCCATTTCAGTGAGGTCTCCAGCTCTCTCTCTCTCTCCCTCTCTCTCTCTCTTGCATTCTCTCCAAAGAGCGAGAAAACAGGAAGGAGCTAAAAAAGAAAAAAAACATGAATATATTTACCTTTTGTATTGATTCATTTTCACGACGCAGAGCCTCACTCGAGGTGTGTAAACTAATATAAAAGACCCTCAAAAAGCGCAGCTTATCTGTCGCTGAATAAACCTGCGACTTTCCACTTTCCTGGCCTGCCACCGAGTAAATAATTAACCCCCGTCGCAACTTTCAATCCCCGCTCATCTCCGCCGATTTCACGGCTCAACTTTTTTCACCTCCCAAGTAAACAGAGTATAAAATATCTTTATTATGGATGTGGGCCTGCGCGTGGCAGGGAACGGCTGGGGGGGGGGAAGGCAGGAATGGGGAATGGGGTGGGAGGTTGTTACACGCGGGGCCGGGCTCAGCGCCGTTCGTTACTGAGCTCTCCGTCGGCCCGCCCCGGGTCGACTCTCCACATTACCGGATCAGGAGCGACTCTCAGCCCGCTGGGTGAACTCTTCAACTCGCTGCTGAGTGAGCACGTGGGAGCGCGGGGCGGGCGGGCAGGCAGGCAGGCGTAGCCCTCCCGAGCGCGAGCCGTAGCCCCGAGATAGGCGTCCGCCCTACCCCCAGCCCCAGCACCCCCGCCCCCAACCCCCCGCCCCCCTGCCATTTTTTTTTTTTTTTGGAGGTTTATTTTTTGCACGTAAACACACGAAACCAATCGAGTGGAGGGGAGGAAGCTGTGCTAGGCAGATAAAGTGCTACCCCGGATGAACCTCAGACCTCTGCATCGTCTTGTGTTTCTCTCTCTCACTCTCAGACACACACACACACACACACACACACACACACACACACACACACACTCTTTACACTACCGTGCTTAGCCTCTCGTTGGCCCACTCTTTACCTTGCGGTTATATGAGATGTTAAGAGGCGGGCGCACATGTCGGTCACAGTTCACAGTTTAATGGAGTCGAGGGGAGGGTTTCAGAGAGCGCGTGGACGCGCGAGATGCAGAAAAATGGCGGCGGATCGCAGTGGCCTTTCGACGGGGGTGGGGGGGGGGCTCCAAATGTTGAACGGACGCACGTGGGAGCAAGGAGGATCGCGGCGTGACGGCGTCGAACGGACACGGACATAGATGGGGGATTAATTACGAGCTTTTCCCCTGTTGTTGCACCGCCGCAGTGTTCCAACACGAAAGGGAGGCAAACATGTACAAAACAGGGGAGAAGAAGAAGAAGAAAGAAAAAAAAAAAAAGGTTGGAAACAGATGTCCCTGGCATATTGATAACAGTTATTTCAACACCAACGCAGCCTCGCTTTGAAGACTAAATAACAGTGGTTTGGCAGGAGGCCGAGGAGCTACGCGTGTTCCGAGGGTGAGGAGGGACCGCCTCTCATAGTGCCACTATGAGCAGGAGGCTGCCAATGCTTCACAAATGAGAAGGCACCTCAGCATCGGGAAACAGCTTTTTTTTTTTTTCCTATTAATATGGAAATCAAACACGAATACTTTTGGAGAGATTTAGAGATAGCCGAGCACTCGTCGCGCCGCGGGAGCGTCGGAAAGATGCAGGGGTTTTTTTCTCCCCCCCAGACACTCGTTCCACGGATCTCCGGCTGGAAATCATACTGTCCAAACTGCCTGGGAGAATGAAGAGCGGGTGCCTCCGAGAATGAGCACCACCCCCCCTCCCACCCAACGAGTTCTCGGAGCCACTCAGGTTGCAGCGTGCGGCCCTCTCCATGTGGCAACTGGTGGATTTTTTGTTGTTTCCTTGAAAACAAAGGAACGAGACGAGGAAGAGTGGCGCCGGATCTTGCAGGCGAAGCTGCATTTGACTTTGATGCAATCAGAAAAAAAAGTGCATCTTTCACAACAACTGGTCCCGTCTGTCATATGGTTCGACAAAGCCTTTCAGAGGAGGCCGAATCCAATCGCGTGCGCCGACGGCCCGAAGGAGCCCGAAGTCGAGGTGGTGCTCCTAACAGGCTGCTTCAGATCCCTCCTGTAAACAAGGAGTTTGTGTCTCAATACTCCTACCGAGCCTCCTCTGTCTTCCTCCGACTTCAAAGGAGCATTTATTCCATTCATGGTACATAAAGTGCACTTTGTTGTCCCGCGTGTAAAAACGTGGCTCCTTTAAGCTACGGTTTCATCGAAAGGCAGATTTAAGAGTCTATTTCGTACGAGAAGATGATTTATATTTCACCAACGCGAGAGCGGCATCAGAATGTGATAACAGGTGTAAACGGAGGAACAGTTGTTTTATCTCCAGACGCGTCTTTCGGAAAATGATGTTTCAAGGCTTCTCCCACTTAAAAACAAAAAGCGTTGCGGGTGCCGAGTCCCTGCGACGCGCTTGAGAGGTGACTTGTTAGGTAAAGTGTAACGAGATGTTTTGACAAGAGAGCGGATAAAAAAAAAAAAAACGTCTCGGTGGGATTTGGAGGCTTTTTTCTCTTTTTTTTCCAGTGTTTATCTCGTGGAAATAAAAGCGGTGATTGAGGGCAGGTGGTGGTGGGGGGGGGGGAGGCGGGGGGAGGAAGGGGAGAAAATGACAGAGTGGACGAGGGGGAGACTTTGAAAGTTGTTAAAGTTGGGCCCAGGCGTGCATTGTAATCACAGCCCTCCTTTTCTGCCGCGGCGGAGCAAAATCAATCCCTGCCGTTTGTGTGCCCGGCGCACTTCTAACAAGAGCAGCCGGCTGGAAAATAGGTCCGCCCTCACCCGCGCAACACCTCGCCAGGGCCAGACACTGCATGGGTGCCTCCTTTTGGAAAGCCACATCTGAGCACAGACACACACACACACAGAGTCACACAGTGGCCAGCTGGGGCAACCTTTTGGCTTCGTAATTTCGGCGGTGGCGACGTGGTGGCTGAAAGACTTGGTGATTGTCACAGACAGCTGAGTGGAGCGGCGCGAGCCGGTGCCACAGCTGAGGTCTCTATCGAGACGGTCCAGGCAACTGGCCGTGCGGTCGCTTCCTGTTCAAAAGCAGGACAGATCTAAGTTGCCTGTAAGCCAGCTTTAGAGTTGGTTTTTTTCCTGGCCGCTCTGGGAGAGACAGGACCACGTCTCTCGTTCCGTCCTTGCTCTGAATGACGGTCAAAGTGCTGGAGGGGGCGTGAGGATAAACTGGGAATCACGAGGACATTTTGACATCAGGGGGATTCCTCTAAATTGAAAAAAAAGAAGGTATTGTCTCCCGTCTGTGTTTGCCGTTTTGCCTTCACCCAGTGATCCCAAAGTTAGAGGTATCAAAGAAGAATGGACAACCAGGCCAACATGTTTGGAGGAATTCTGAAGATTTTCACATTCTTGGGCGAAACAGATATAAAGGCATCAAAGAGAGTCTGAGTCTTTGTGTGTGTGTGTGTGTGTGTGTGACCTAAATATGCACGAGGTCTGATATAAATAAATAAAAGAAATAAAGCTTCTTGTCTTGCAGCGATGCTGGCTGGCTGCGGTCCATCCACATCACAGTGTTTGTGTCAGCGAGCGCAGGTCTGCGGCCCCCCTAAACAACGAGCCCGGATCTCAGTAATGGCTCTTTTGTAACAGAAAACAAGCGGCATTGATCAACGCCGCCTCGGCTCGTGTGCAGCTACGACCTCGGGATGATGTAAACAAACGCGACCTTTCAGCATCAAACAAGGTTTGTTTTTTTCTTTTCCTGAGAACCGTCCTGCAGCTGGCCCGACGCCCTCCTTCTTTATTCACCATTTCCTTGTGTGACGACGGTAACGATGATGACGGCGACGTTCGTGGCGTCTCTGCGGGAGCTCAGGTGGTCCCAGGGGTTCAGTGTCAGGGCGCAATCATGGCGTTTTTTTGGGCTGATCCCTCGCTCCGTCGGTCTGTCTCCAAACTCCCCCCCCAACCCCCCTACCCCCCTCCCGGATCCCTGCCAGGGCTCTCAGCCAGTCGCCATTTAACCCGTCTGACTGCAGCTATGGGGCGGCAATATGTGCCTCACAATATAATGCATCGCCGGTCCCATCAGAGCCCACAATGCAGAACGCTAACCATAACGCCAGCACCTGCCTCCCAAGATGGAACTGTGCGACAGCGAGGAGGGATTGGGGGGGGGGGGGGCGGGGCGCGGGGAAGGGAGGGGGGGTGGGGGAGGGCGAAACAACCAATTATAAATCGAGAATCACGCGCTCGTCATCCCCGAGTGCAGCTGGAGGTGGCTCCAGTTTTGGGATTCTGCGAGTGAGACGGATCGCGAACGAAGGAATTTAGAAGGAAAAACGTTGAATCCTGCTTTTTTTTAAAATTTGCCACGCACATCAAAGAGCGCATTACTCTGGAGCAGCAGGGGGGGTGTGGAGGGGGGTAGGAATGGAATCACACGACACACTCAGCTCCCTGGTTCCCTTTCAAGAACTTCTCCCCCAACATTGCAAATTTAATGAAGTGAAATTACAGTGGGCTTTCCGAGGGGGGGGTGAAGGGGAGTTGGGGGGGGGGGGCTGTGTCTGAACCATCACTTATTACTGAAATAAGAAGAGCCAGTGATTAGCGCGCATGTTTATCACCGACGGCAATTATTTCTGCAGACGGCTCTTAATATCAGATGAGAGAGCGACTGGAGGCCGCGGGGAATAAGTGGTGCCACCCGGCTGCGGGTTCCCTTCATGGCACTCGTGGCGCCCGCGTCCCGAAAAACCTTTTTCGGCTTGGAGCTTCGGTCTCGTGCTGGATCTCGGCGCGTACGTCGACCTGGATGATGGCGCGTTGACAACAACAGTAAATTCTTTTCAGCTGCTATAGATACATTTCTTTGAGAGGTTCTCACCGCTGTAAGTGAACGACACGCTCGCTCGTGTTGGGAAAAACGCGCACTCCTTACGACCACGCTCCACAAACAGGCACGTGTACTTTGCGAGGCAGAGGCCAAGTACTCACACACAAGCACACGCACACGCACAAAAGACATGAAGGCACTAGTTTCTCACTAGTTTCTCTCTTCTTTAAGGAAAACGTGTTGTGGAAGTAAATATCTATTTATCACAGGCTCTTGTTGGTTCGCTCATTTTCTCGAGCGACTCCAAACATTTCAAATATGCGACTCGAGTGGAAAATAGTCCTCGCCAACTTAAAGCATAAAGAAAAGAAAAACCCACACTATTACTGGGCTGTGAGTTATGATCTATCTAACAGGATACGCGCCGACTCTGCTACGTCCTGAACTGTTTCGTTCACCATTTAGTTAAATATTTATACAGCTGAGGATATTCTCGCTGCTCTCAGGTTATTAGAATCCAGATTACTTTATAGAGAGAACTGGAGGGCTGCAGAAGTACGTCGCTGTAGTTTGGTTCACAGCTGTGTTTTTTCTGTTCATTTATTTGTTGTATTCTTGCATTCCACCAAGCGACATGAGGCTGTAAGTGTAGCTAGCTGGGTTAGCACCTCACAGTGTGTATCCCTTTGCTTTTATCGACTGCTGTCTTCGCAACTACTGCGGAAAAGAGGGAATGTCTGCTAAACATCTCCTTTTGATTGATGCTTTTATCCATTTTCTGACCAGTAAAGTTTCGCTGTAAGGTAAATAACATCATAGATTAAGGTTTGCAATTAATGCTGCTTCTAGGAAGATAAACACAGTGTGACATTTGGGTGGATTACGATGATATTTGATGCTTTTCATTTCGTATTTCTCAATATTTCGACTGTGTTCGAATGACCGCTTGGTGCGACTTAAAGAAAAAGAAGACAGAATTTCAACAACAACAAAAAAAAGAAGAAGACCAGAGTGCACCTATGCAAATTCCAGCCAGCTATCAAAATATATGTTCTGACATCTCCAGGGAGCATGTGTAGCCTAATTTGCAACACGGTGAGGTGACACATGGATGTGAGTGGGGAGGGAGAGCCGTCGTGGCCCGTGGCACAGCTCCCTCCCTCTCTCGGCTTCTCCCTGCGCTTCTGTCTCTCGCGATCTCTCTCAAGCTCCCCTCCCTGTCCTCCCTTCCCCTTTAACTTTTCTCTGCCCTTCGCTCCGCCACTGTCACTTCAACCCCCCCCCCCCCCCGACACTCCCCCCCACCCCTCACCCTCCGTGAGTAAGGCAAAAGATTGCCGTGAGACGCGCTGATGATGTTTTTGCCGTCGATGTAAACAGAAATAAAAAAATTCCGCCTGGGATTTCAAGTTAGAAACAAGTGGAGTTCGACGCCTCTTATTAAGCAGCCCTTGCCTGCCATATGGTTCCATTCTGAAACACCATTTAATCATGTAACTGACAGATACTTTGGACTAATTAAATTAACTGCAATTTCCCAAAATAGCGACCTTGAACGGGTAATAAAAGCTTCGGCGCTAATATGGCACTTTTGGCTTCTGTTCTATTGGATTAAAAAAAAAGAAAAAAGAAGATTGACAAACAAACAAAAAAAAGACATTGGAGGAAAAAAAATGATGCTTTCTTAGGTTAATTGCCTAAAAATGTCTTTGATTTTATCGCCGCTATTTGAAGCCATTTACTGCATTTGATGTGGGATTTCCTTTCATATCCCGCGCAGCCCGAAAGCGTCGACCCGGAGCGAGAAACAAAGCCGCCCGCCTGCCGCACAACCTACATAGCTTCTCCCGCCTCTCTTCCCGGCTTCATCCCGTTCCAAATATGGCTTGGAGAGGGCGGCATTCATCACTTGCCAGTGGCAAGTCCTAATGAAGCCGTCGTTTGTCTGCCTAATGGCACCTGGGCTCCATCTGTCATTTGCAAGCCAATGCGGAGACACGCAACGTTCACCTTGCCAGAGCTTGTTCGCTGACAGAGAGAGGGAGGGAGGGGAGGGGGGGGATCACGTTCGACCTTACCCCCACTGCGCGCAGGCATGTGTGTGTGTGCGCGCGAATGTGTGCGTAGGTGTTTCTTTTTCCCATGCTGTGAAACGCCTGTAACAGCACCACTGTGAAACATGGCCCTTTTGCACTTGGACGGCTGAGCTTGTAGCCAAAAGAGAGAGAGAGAGAGAGAGAGAGAGCAAAAAAGCATGCCGCTGACTCCGTGCCACGGTCCGTCCCCCCGCCCCCCCCCCCCGGTGAGGCTCAGACCGAGATTGTGACATATGTCGGTGTTGTCACGGACGTGGGGTGGGGTGTGCGTCGCAGCGGCTCGACAGCTGGAGCCGGGCTGCGCGGGCCTCTCTTCGGGGAGCACTTCATGGCTCTCGCGTCTCCTACACTGCCATGGCCCCGAGGCTGGTTTGACAACAGTTAACCTTGGATTTATCTAGCCCAGTGCCCAGTTCTCTCTCTCTCTCTCTCTCTCTCTCTCTCTCTCTCTCTCTCTCTCTCTCTCTCACACACACACACACACACACATCCAGAGGATCCACTCGTCACACTCAAACAGCCATATTTCCAAACGCCGGTGTGCAGCCTTCGCACCCTCACAGAGAGGCATCCGCACACTTCAAAGGAACGCCCTCCTCTCGACATAATGCGCCATTGCATCCACGCGGCACATGTACACACGGCTGAACACCTACACGCCGGCGCGTATCTCTGCACTACAAAGACGGATGCCAATCATCAGTGTTTACCGACTGAGTCATCCGAGGGGGGGGGGGTAAAAAGTCACGCGACTTAAGTATTTTTAGTGGAGAAATCCTCTTTTTTTTTCCTCATTCAGTTTGCCATCGCTTAGCCAAGCTTATCTGCGTGCTTCTTCGCCAAGGCGGTGGGGGTGGAGGGGGGTGGGGGGGGAATCCATTACATTACTTTATGATGCTACATCTGTTTAGCCATCCCTGCAAATTAAAGCACCTCCAAGCAGACTCATCGCTCAGCACACTCAATTAAAATGACTCTGCCTTGTGCACAGATACGCTTCCTGGCCAGCATCTTTTATCCCCCCACCCCGCCCCCTTCCTTTTGGGAGAGGTACAGCAGAGAGAGACTGCGATGGAGTAAAAAAGATAAGCGGGGGGGAAAGGAGGGAAGGAAGAGGGGGGGAGGGGGCGGGGGGAGGCGTTTGTCATGGTGGTAAGTAAATTATCGTCCTATTATTTTCTTTCCCGGCTTGATTGCCGCGCACGCGCTAAAACCCGTAGCGTGTTTGATAGCCGCCTGGCATGTGGACGCCGCGAAACGGATGGGCTCATAAATCCCCCCCCCCCCCGAAAGGGTTCCTTATCTGCGCGCCAACGCACCGTTTTCGGGGTGTGTCTGCGTGTGCAGTCCTGTGTGTGATCACCTTGGAATTAAAGCATCAGTATACACTCGCAGTGCTGCACGGGGGAGGGGGGGGGGACCCGATGCATCAGTTCGGGTGAAGCCGTGTGCAAAAACAAAAATGGCAGGCGAACTGTGGGGGCTGTTTTGTTCTCACTTGTTCTCACACAAACAAAATAGAGGGGAGATTTCTTCCACTGCACGAGGCTTCAAGGTGTATTCCAACCTTGATATCGGAACGCCGCGGCCTTAATTAGCCCGGTGAAGCTGAGCCGGGTTCATTAGCGGAAGGTTTTCAGCAGGTTGAGGGCTGGAGCTGGAGCCACTTTCACCGGAGCCCAGCGTGGCACCGGGATTTTGTCGATGGCCGAGGGCACGGAGAGACGGTTTGAAGGAGGGGGATTGTGTGTGTGGCTGTTAAAAAAAACACACAGCAGCATGCTCCTGTTCCCACCTCGCTGCCTCTCCGTCTCTGCCTCCCTCTCGCAGGCCTCCGCCTTATTGAGGCTGACAATGGACACGGGCGGCACGGCGAAAAGTAATTATGAGGAAAAACTGCATAGCTGCCCACGCAATCATCCGTGTCAGAGGCCACACAACGAAACACAGGGCCGGCTTAAATGAGCCTGACAAGCCCCGAGAATATTAATTTTCTCTCCCCCTGATTTTTATCTCCGCGCACATGTATTATTAAACTCTTTCTCATCAAGGCCACAATATGGAAATGATGAATAGGCGTCCAGATTGGCAATGCCGTTCCTGGAGGTGTGTTTGATACTGAGGGGCTGGTGGGAGGTGGGGGTGGGGGGGAGGAGGAGGAGGAGGGGGAGGGGGTGAGCTGGAGGTCACGCGTGCAAAACAAAACCCGCCAGCCGAAAAGTCGAAAACACGGACTTGCCGCGCGAGGGCGGCTCGACCCCGCGGGAGATGGCCCCCGAGAGGTCTGATTGGGGTGCTGACCGGAATGTGACGGTGCACGCCCCCTTCTGCCTTAATGGCAAATGGTGGCGGGGGAGGGGGGGGTGGGGAGAATGCGGGGGTCTCATGATAGCCGGCACTTACGTGCGTTCGCACGAACGTACACAGAAGAGGCAGCGTGCGCCCAAAAAGTCCGGAGAAGTCAGAAGTTGGGATTACAGGTTTGCTCCCCCCCTGATTGCGGACCCCCTTCGGAGCGTGCAGGCGCCGCCGGCTCCGCGCAGGTCCGTGCGGGCTCATTACGCTCCGCTCAGACCCAATCAGTGCAACTCTGGGGTTTGGAGAGGCAGGTCATAGCAGGTGCACTGTGTCTGCGCAGGGTAATATATACTTTTCGAAAAACACACTCTCACCTCGCCTCCCACCCTAAATAAGGACCCTGGAACATCGCCTCCCGTTTTCAGCCCTGAGCATGTTCGCTCTCGCTCCGACCGCTCTCCGGTCTGCACAGAATGACGGGGGCTCGGGCCGCGCGTCGTTAAGGCAAAGTGGGTGGGATGTAAATGGCAACACTTTCAAGCAATCAGCGGGAGTGGTGATTCACTGTGGTGTACAGTCTGCCCCATGGAGCTCGTTGCTGGCGCGACCCGAACAGCCCGACAAAAGGGGGGGGCAGACTGGTCGCTTTGTTTATGGTGAGTAAAGGACAGACTGGATGCTCGTGGCGCTAAATGAAGCTCTCCAACTAAATGGGACAAAACAACAGTAAACAAGTTGCTTTGATCACATCCAGCTTCACTGAAACACTTTAGTTACTTATTAAAAAAAAACACAAAGCTGCCTGTCCTTGATTGGCGTCCAATGTTTGAAACTGCAGTGATGCTCTTTGGTCGTCCGCCAAGAAATACGACATTTTGCACCATTAAAACAGGAAAAAGCAAAGTTGTGAATATTTGTATTGACGATGCGAATGAATGCATTTTTTAGAGGGGGGGGGGGCGTTGGGGGGGCTCACCAGAGGACTCATCGTTCTCCGCGTCTGCATTGTGTGTCACTAAATGGGCAGATTACAATGGAAGCATATTTTCGCCCATCAATTACCGTCCTGACAATATCACGGCAAACACAAGCGGCGGCGGCGGCGGCGTGGTGTTGCAGTTTACAGTACGCCATTCTGGAACAAATGTATTGTGACTAATGGAATGGCACATTGTGTTAATGTCAGGACAATCCATTTGAATTACGTAAAGCAAGCCGCAGCAGTGTGGCGAGGAGATCATAACGCATTCTGCCGGCATCATTATGCAGGGAAATAGAGATGGCAAATAATGCGTCTCCATGCTTTGAATCTGTCAAATCTCCATGTATTAAACATATCATTTCCCTCCTTATGGTCCCACTCAGGCTTGCATCCCTTGCGCGAGTATCTATCTCAGCTGTCAATCTCCGCCTGCTGGAGTTTACACGGGCGTGCGGCAGCGCCCGGAATGCCGAACGCGCGCCCCCCTCGCAAACCGTTGCATGCGCGCATGCACGCACGCACACACACGATCCGGGCAGATACGGTTTCACCAGAAAGCTACATGATGATAAGAGGCTTCCAGAGCAGCGGCGGACATGAGAGAGAGAGAGAGAGAGAGAGAGAGAGAGAGGGAGAGAGAGAGAGCAGGAGGAAAAATAAAAAGGGAATCGGCTCTTTCATCTGATATCAGCGCAGATCCCTGCGAGGGAGGGATGCGCTGTAGTAGATGTGGGAAGGCTGAAAAGATAGGGGGGAGGAACATGGTGTAGCTAAAATTAATAGGAAGGCTGTCGTTTGAAAAGGCTTCATTGAGTTGCTCTCGACTGCATCCGTATTGACATCTCAAAAGTAACTTCAGAGTTCAGACTGTAAATGGAGGAGGAGGAGGAGGAGGAGGAAGAGGAGGAGGAGGAGGAGAAAAAAAACCCATCAGGACCTAGTTCAACATCTCTGAGTGATTATTTCTGTGTGAATGGCAGACGCGCGAGAAAATTCCAAACGCGGCAGCGGCGTCGTCGGAGCATCCCGCGCCGCTGAACTCGGTTGTGATCGCTTATTACAGATGCGAGTTGCCTGAGTGGGGCCGCGTTAATTCCCAGCAGCGCTGTGAGGGGGGGGGGGGGGGGGGTTGGTAATTGGAAACAGATGATCGCCAAGACGGTGGAACCATCTGAGCCCGACTTGTTTGCTTGTTATTCTGCCCTGAGCTCGGAGCCCAGCTGACATCTTCACCCGATCGGATCGATTCATTAACTCCGACGAGTTTGGAGGATCTCCGTTTCACACCCATTAAAAAGTGTAATAACCTCTGAACGATACCAATCATCTCGTTTCCATGAAAACACGCGGACCGATTAGAGGTTTTTTTTAAAACGACTCAAAGTGATTGTTGGAATTATTTGCGGCACTTTAAGTTCAGCCTGCGCCGCGACGCCGGTCGCCTTGGTAAAGCAGCTTTAACTTAACAAAGCAGTTCAATCTGTCAGCGCCGATGTAATGCTGAACGTTAAAGCTCTCCCTCAATTTTTTGGGTGGGTTATTGCAATCTCTCAGCGCTCCTCTTCGCTTTCTACCCCCGTGTATATTCATAATCCAACGGTCCTCCTCACTAAGCTCCCGGCTCAACCAAAATCCCCCCCCCCCCAAGTAACCCACGCTCCGAAACCGTCCCTGAACGCATCTCCGTGAGACACTCCCCCCCCCCACGGGGGAGCGCCCACTGTTGCAGTCGATAAACGTGCCGCTAATGCCCAGCTAACTGACACCAAAGCGTGGCGCAGACTCCCAGCGGAGGATTAGGCTGCTCATTCATCATTGGCACTGTGAGGGGGACAAACGGACAGAGGTAAATACCCCACCGATCCAGGGACATCGGGGAGGGGGGGGGGGGGGCACGTTCAAAACAAGAATGTTATAAATAAAAAAACACAAATTTTCACTCCAACTAAGCAAATCTGAGGCCTTTAATTTTCTTTTCTTCTGTATTCTGATTCAACGCATGATGTGTCAGAAGGCTACAGTCTGAAAACGGTGCTTCCACACATCCACAATTTAAGCGGAGGGGGAAAAAAAAAGGCAGTCCAGCATGAGATTGCGTTTCCTATTGTTATTATATAAAGTGCTGGTGTTCACACAACACAGCCCACTTTATGCCACATATCACGGAACAATCTCTGCCACCGCAATATCCGTCGCCCGGCTCCTTCACAGTCAATAAAGCCCCCCCGGATGAGTCTCTGCCGTCACGAGGAAACTTTGGTTTACCCCCCCTCCACCCATCCACCCACCCCCCTCCTCCCCCCACTCGCTCAAAAATTTTCATTTGAGTGAACCGCAAATAAAAGCTCATCCAAGACACGGCCGACGATGGCCGCCGTTATCCCGCGGTCCTGTCGAGCGCGAAGGGGGGGGGGGGGGTTAAAAAAAGAAACGGTTCTGCTTCAGATTTCTGTCACATCTTTCACGGGAGAACGGCGGCCCACTCGTCGTCTCAACAGTCAAGAAAAAAATATATATATATAATAGAATCTGTATCTGACCACGAGTTGAACTTTCACTGAGCCGCAGTCTCATTGGATTCATTCCTCTACCCAGAAAATCTCCATAAGGAGGCTGCACTTCTGTTTTTTCCATCTTTGCTTAACAAAGCTCCGTATCACCATCTATTCCTGCACAAAAAAAAAGAGGTCAGGAGTATTTGCTAATATAAATTGAGCTATTCTGAATCAATATGATAGACTTAACCTTTGGGTGTTGAAATCTAGCTGTAATTCACAGCAGCCCCCCCTAAACCGTTTAATCCTCGCACATCGAGATTTGCATTCCCCCTCTCGCCTGGACGCGACCAACCGACGCACGCGCACGCACGGCGCCACGTGGAGGGCTAACGCGCCCCCCGGGGGTGGGAGGGGGGGGGACGCGGAGCAGCCGAGGGAGAGCCACACTGCTGAGCCCAAACAAAATCAGCAAGCCCGTTAAATGAGGCGTGACTCAGGGCTCGTGCGTAATTTCTCTTGATGGTGTCTCAACGTGTTTTAAAGTCATTTATATAACGACGCCGATGATTCACAGAGGAGGGGAGCAGAAATGGAGCAGAAAAAGAGCATATTGACTCTGTTGAGGGTGGGGGGTGGGGGGGTCCCGCGAATTATGTCCCCAAATGTACAATGAGGCAGTTAGCAGAAGGTCAGCGTCATGATGTAAGCTCTGGAGGTCAGCGCCGTGGCACCAACAAAGTGAAAGAATACAAGCTCGACCGCTATTTAATTAGTTCTACAGCACACAGCCATAAAAAATGGCACTCTAATACACACCTCGGCGCCCTCGTCGCCCTGTTCACAAAACCACACACGCGCGCGCACACACACACACACCCGCAAATGCTCGCTTTGTAGGTTACAACCTCGTACCTGCAGCACAAACACGAAGAGCAGCATCAAGTCAGGCTTTTCCACTTGATTAGTTTAATTACTCCGATCACTGTTGAGTCAAACCATCAAATAACAAAGCTAAAGCCTTCAGCAAAACTCCCTCACCATCATTTTTATTATCACTATTGGAATACTTCGGGCGTTTTTGTGTCTTGATTAAGATGAAGATACAAAAATAGGCAGAGTCTATGTTTACAGCAGGACTGGACAGAGAATTATTATTGACAGAAAAGCAGATAAGATCAGCACCAAGCCTGCAATGCTTCTGTAACACTCTGAGCAAACGTATTGGGTTTGACCCACCCACTGAGTGTTGCTGCCCAGAAAAAAAGCCCTATTATATTTATCTTCATCCAGTTATTTTTAGCAACGCTGTTCATGCTACATACATGTTCCCCAGTCAGCCGATCTTCTATCCGTCAACCCATGTGGTGTTCACACCAGATGTGCCAACTCTACATTGGAACCCAGAACGAACAAGAAACTACTCCATTCTCATCACGCTGCTAGAATTTGAACAAGTCGTCCTGTAGATGGCAGCGATCTTTTGTCCACTGTGTATTGTTGCTGCCTCATGGAGAGCGAGACCCCACCACCAGAGGCTTCACCTGGACTTAAACACTGTCCCCTTAAAGGTTGACAGGTGATGTTTTCCTCCCAGGCTCCAGGCGCAATGGGGAGGCTGCTGCAGCAGATCCCCTCCCCCCTCCCCCCCCCCACATCTGCACACACATCTCCCCGTTCCCCACCAAAACTGTTATGCACAATCTGTACCATGGTACATCAGCCGTACATGCTGCGTGTCACCCGATTTATGGTGAAACAAACTGATGTCATCGCTGGCGTTGTTTCCCCCGCTCCACTGCGCTGCTCGTGCTTCGAGCACTAACCTCATGAGCGCAATATATATGGAGCCTTTAAACTGGGCTTCAGCCTGCACTTTGAAGGCTGCCTCTCGCATTTCCAATCTTGTGCGAAGGGTGTCAGCACATATCTTGTATATATCACGCACCATCTCGCATGTATCGTGTTATCTCCTGGAGTATGTATCATGTGTGTATGCTACATGTATGCTAATCTGCTTTATCCTGCTGCGTGTAGGAATCCATCTGCTCCTCCTCTCCTCCTCTGTCCCCTAGCATATGCCCCCCCCTCAGTGTGTGTCTATGTAGGAGGGGGGCTGCACGAGGTCTCATCCGTTCAGATGGGAGCTCTTCCTTGCCACCATCGCCCGAGGGAATTCAGACCCTGAGCTCCGCCGAGCATCATGAGACAATCTCCGCGGTTATTGGTGCTATACGGTGTAAATAAAATCGAATTGAAACGGCAATTGATAGCAGGGGGGGAGGACAAAGGCGGCGCAGTTTACGGTGTTGAGAAAATGAACAGCTAAAGCCAATAATGAGAAAAAAAAAAGTTCAAGACGGTGGAGAGAAAAACAACAAGAGAGGAGTCCACACAAAGATCGCAGCCAGCACGCCGGCCAGGGAGCTCCGCGCCCGCGTGAGGACGCCAGGTGGCTTTCGCTTGGAAACCAGAGGATCACGGAAAAAAGGGAGAGATTAAGGAATGGCTGGAAGACTCCAAGCGCCTGTGATCAGCGAGGGGGGGGTGTTGGGGCGGGGGGGGGCGGGGGGTCTTAGATGGCAGCACTGCCAGTGGAGACACCAAATCATCACTTTTTTCCATGCTATTCACCGGCTGATTTCATTCAGAGCGACTTACGGCACCGCGCCGCAATATGATTTTAGCGCCCGGTTTGCCCCAGTTGGAATCAAATTCCAGTGATTTCCAAAAAAAGAGGGGGGAGGGGGTATGATGGCTGTCGCGTGGAAGTCACCAGAAATGTGACAGACATCTGTGAGTTTCCAGACAGCTGCTTATTGCCGAAATTATGACAGGAAGCTGCGAATGCAGAGAGGGAGTGAAGGAGGGGGGGGGACAACAAGGTAGAGGGCCAAAATACCTCAGCTGGGGCAGTTATTTTTACGTGATTGCGGGGGTGCGTGATTGCGACACCAATCCGTCGGGTTCGAGACCCCGTGGGGGGGGGGGGGTGCGTGATTGCGCCGTCAATCCGTCGGGTTTCGAGAACAAGTGTCCCCCCCCCCCACACACACACACACACACACACACAGGAGCTTTAAATGTTGCCCTGAAAAAGTGATTCAATGCAGAATCTGAGCTCGCATTGTTGGGAAAATGCTCTTGGAGCGAGTGCCACTACAAAGAAAGGATTTACCTGGTCTGCCGCGGGACCCGTCTGCAGTTTTTTATTGTGCCCACTTAAGCTTAAAGATCAGAGACGCAAACTATAAAAATGATTTAAAGTGGGGTGGGGGAGGGGGGGGCTCTCCTCACACTCTGAACTCATTAGAAGAATTGATGACGCTCCTTTTTACTGCACAGAACGCTGCGGCTCAGGTCACGCGGCGAATCTTTGACATTCGACGCAGCTCCGGGGTTCCTCACGCCGTCGCAACGTGTGACCATGCCACCCCCCCCCCCTTCCCATTTACCCGTTCCACATCAGCCTCATTACGACGTCGCAGCCCGCCTCTGATCCCCCCTTGTATTTTTCCCCCCCGTTATTATTTAATAAGCGCTCTCAACGGCTAATAGCAGCCATCATCCTCCGTCCTCCTCAGATCCTGCGACGCGCTAATCAATGCGACTCTGACAAGCGATATTACCACGAGCGTGCATCACTTTGCTAACAGCGGGGCGGCTCATCATTTACAGGAGATAAAACATTGATCTCCTGTCACAAGAAGAAAGGTGTGTGTGTGTGCGTGTGGTGTGTGTGTTTCTCTGCATGCGTGGGCATAATGAACCCTTGAACCCCCCTTTTTTTCCCCCCCATTACTTTAGTCTTTGTCAGAAACTCCCAACAAATTATGCGCGCATGCAATATGTGAAATCACAGAGGAGGAGAAAAAAAGACTGGAGCCACTTGTGATAATCGGTGACTGTACGACTAGAACGAAACTGCGATTAGCAGCTGAAAAATAAAGTCATGCAACCCACTCCTCAACCCCACCCCCTTATCAATTATTCCCTCTCTGATTTAAAGAGTGCAAGCGGTTGCTGATAGAAGTGGATATTAAAAAAAAAAAAAAAAAAAAAGGGGGGAAAAAAAGGAAAAGCTGGAGGGTTTGTATCTCTGCAAATGAAAGCAGAGCAAAAAAGAGGGGAAAAAAAGACCCTCTCTGGGGACCTCTAATCACTTTCATTTCACGTCTCTGAAGAATTCGACCAAGTTAAACAGACCAACACCAACCACACGGAGGCGGCAGAAAAGCGAGCCGGAGGTACAATAAATGGACCCCCCTCCCACCCCCCACCCGCCTGCACCCACTCCCTCAAGGTCATTAAATAATTATCCTGTCATAAGTTTAAGAGCTCGTGTTTAAAGTGGGACGCTCCGGCACTCTGGTTCACGGCGGCGGTTGATGGTGGAGAAGAGCGGGGGGGTGGGGTGGGGGGGGGCTGAGCGACTCTTCTGAAATATGTACGCTGTGGGAAGCGCACGTGTGACGGAACCTCGTTCCACACGCGATTTATTATTCATAAATGTGTGTCCAACAGCTTTAAAGCAGGTTCGACGGTGTATTTCTGTCTGTTACCCGGCAGAAGACGATAAGTAGGATAATTGATGTTTCCGTTGGATAAGCAGGGAGAGAAGCGACGGCTCCGACTCCACATCATCATTGAGGAGGGTTGTTTGTGGAGGGACTGAGGCACTTTTTAGCTAAACAAATATATATATTTAATATTATATGTCAATATAAAGCAAACCCATAAACTGAGCAGGTACGACAACGGCAATAAAAAAAAGTGCAATGATTTACTTGAAAAAACTGTATTTTATTGTGAAATTTCTCCTGATTTCTACTCGACAAAAGCATGTGGTGTCACGTGGTGGATCTCCGGTGAGTTCGACAGCTGTACTCAATAACCTCACTGGATGTCACTGTATTTACCGGCACTATTTACCGGCCAGTAAATCAGATGATAACCGACTCGTCAACATGCTACTTTTTCCCTCGTCTAATCGCCAGCAGCCTCGCGCTCCGACTCGGACTATGCTAATGCAATAACCTGGCCGAGTTGAACAGAGGCAGAGCGACTGATAATGATCAGACACCCCACCTGTCAGTCTGGAACTACACCTGCGCTTTGCAGCAATTTGTCGGTGGGGTGAAAGCGGAATAATCTTCATGTGCTTAGTGTTTATTCCCTTCCAAATAAAGCCGCCCTTTCCGAGCGCCTGCCTGTCACTGTAATCACTAATAAAAAGGACCAAAAGGAAAAGAGCCGTGTTTCCAATTTGCGCTGTGAAAAAAAAGGAGAAAAAAAAAAAGCTCCTCTCCTCCATCTTCTTCTTTATTTTCCGTCTCCTGTGTGCCCTTTCCTGTTTTTCCTCCTCTCACTGGGCTTCACTGGAACAAATCATTAGTAACACATACTGCTGTTTTTCTCCGGGTGAGCCAGGCTAATTTTGACACACTCATTATGCCTTCTCCTCTCTCTCTCTCTCTCTCTCTCTCTCTCACACCCAGACTCTCTCTTCTCTTCCCGCTCTGACCTCCCTCCTCTCCCTCGCCGCCGCACACCGCGCCTCGCAATACATCATTTGTACAGGGTACTGCATATCTCTCATGAGGGAGGTGACTGCGTAGGGGTGGTGGGATGGGACGGGCTGGGGCCGCGGGACCCCGGGTCTCCGTCCAAAAAGACTGCGAGCTGCCGCGGCGGTCCGCTCTGCCAGGAGCCCGCCT